>JAEAOA010001918.1:1577500-1647500 GCA_016746295.1 Potamilus streckersoni
TCTAATTTTATCGTCTAAAAGAGTTCCGTCTTATCTGGAAAAGCAACAATTTAATTTCTCCTTTCCAAAGTGGCTTTCGTCATGGTCGTAGTACCACCGACCATCTGGTTAGACTTGAAACATTTATTCGTGATACTTTCGTAAAGAGGGAACATTTAGTAGCGGTTTTCTTTGATTTGGAAAAGGCCTATGACACAACATGGAAGTACGGGATACTAAATGACCTACACGATCTGGGTCTAAAAGGCCGACTGCCCTCATTCATATCAAACTTTCTCTCAGACAGGGAATTCAAAGTACGAGTGGGCTCCACCCTCTCTGATATACACGATCAAGAGACGGGTGTACCCCAGGGCAGTATTTTATCAGTGACGCTTTTCAATATAAAGATTAATAGCATCACCAAGTGTCTGATGCCAGGTGTGGATTGCTCATTATATGTTGATGACTTTTTAATATGTTACCGATCCAAACACATGCATACAATTGAAAGACAACTACAACAAAACATAAACAAAATTCAAAATTGGGCCAATACTAATGGTTTCAAATTCTCGAAATCAAAAACTGTCTGTATGCATTTTTGTCAGTTACGAAGATATCATGATGGACCTAATCTCACGCTGGAAGGAACACCTATTCCAGTTGTTGAGGAAACAAAATTTTTAGGCATTATCTTCGATAGAAAACTGACTTTTATTCCACATCTGAAATATTTGAAAGCCAAATGTTTGAAATCTCTTAATTTACTTAAAGTAATAGCGCACACTGACTGGGGTGCTGATAGGAGAGTCATACTCAATTTATACAGAACGTTTATCCGCTCCAAATTAGACTATGGTTGCGTTGTTTATGGTTCAGCAAGGAAATCGTATTTAAAGATGCTTGACCCAATCCATCATCAGGGAATAAGACTTGCCCTGGGAGCATTTAAAACATCCCCGTGTGAAAGCCTCCTTGTCGAAGCGGATGAGCCACCCTTATCACAACGCAGAGAAATGCTTTCCGCACAATATGCTATCAAATTAAGATCCAGCCCTCTGAACCCAGCTTTTTCGGCAGTTTTTGAACCAAAATATAAATCCTTATATGACAATAAACCAAATGTCATACCTACATTTGGCATTAGAATATCACAATTTCTCGAAAGTACTCAAATTGATTTTTCAAATATTCTGAAAACCAACATCTCCGAAACACCCCCATGGTTACTTCAGCAACCAAGAGTAATATTTACGTTACATGATGAAAAAAAATCGGAGACAAACCCTTCCTTTTTCCACAACTCTTATCATGAACTCCTCTCACAATTTGAAAAATATACAAAAATATATACCGATGGATCAAAAGATGAGGAAAAGGCTGCTGCAGCCTTCGTAAGTGGAAACCACACAACCAAAGTTCGCTTACCAAAAGGTACATCCATTTTTTCAGCCGAAATTAGAGCAATAGACCTTGCTTTGCAATACATTGCAAGCAAGAGTATTTCAAATAGCATAATATTCTCCGACTCACTATCAGTACTTCAGTCACTACATAACAGAAAACTGGAGAATCCATTATTAGCAAATATTCTCCTTAAGCATACTGAGCTGAGTACCTCCCACAATATAGTATACTGTTGGTTACCCAGCCATGTAGGAATTAAAGGTAATGATAAAGCAGATCGTGCTGCTAAAAAGGCCCTATTACTAGAACCAACTGATTTTAAAGCACCATATACTGATTTTAAACGTTGTATCAAAGACTGTTTACGCCAGAAATGGCAGGCATCATGGAATGATGCCGTGAATAACAAACTTCATGCCATCAAAAGCCAACCTTAGGACAATGGACCCCTTCCTACAGATCCGTCCGTAGAGAGGAGGTAGTCATTGCAAGAATTCGACTCGGTCATACTTATTTAACACACTCCTACATATTAAAAGGAGAAGACCCACCAGAGTGCATAGCTTGTAGTGAACCATTCACCGTTAAGCACTTTATGCTGGAATGCTTCGATCTTGAACCTACGCGTAATCATTGCTACGTTGTGCAAGACATGAGGGAGCTCTTTGATACAGTTAACATTACCAACATTATAGAATTCCTTAAGGAAGCAAACATTTATAGTAAATTATAGCTTTTGTTTTATCACCTTGTTTAGTTTTTGTGTTATATTTATGCAGCCGATAGGTTTTAATTGCCAATCATACGTTTTTGTTATCATACATTTGCACACCCCGTTGATCGGGAAACTTTTAATTATTTACAATCGTTCACATTTTTATCGGTTTACTTTTTGACTCTTTGGTCTCCAATCGCTGGTCGATAGAATTAATTTACCATTTGTGAATGAGGAAGGATATAAACTAATGTTTGGTACTAAAATAGCCACATAGTGCTGATGCGCCGTAAAATATCAATCAATCAATCAATCAATCAATCAGTTCCGTCTTATTAATTATTATGACTCCATGGCCATGTGCTAAGTACAGAAAGAAACAAAACCAACTAATTTTGTAAATTGTAACTCCACAACAATAAATACACCTGCAGACTGATTTTATCATACGAAACAAGAATAGCAATTTCAATGAATTCAACATAATAATGAATTTGACTGAGCAATTTCTCATTACATACACTCCCAAAAGTTTACTACTGATCTATATTGCAATATACCCCAGGTGACACATCTTGCAAGTCACTATAATATTTCAAATATTTACGTGACACAACCCACCCAGTACGAAATAACTTCTAAGAATCCACCTCATCAAACTAGCCATAGCCACTGGGAAATTACTCCAAACTTGTCAATCTATTTTATTATTAGAAATTTTACAACTTGTGTTTATGGACCATATGCAGTCTACAGGCACTGAAATATCTTAAAATAGAATCTATACCGGAATACACAATTAGATATGTAATATCTTTGTGGCTAATAACTACAACTTACATACAGTCATATATATATATATATATATATATATATATATATATATATATATATATATATATATATATATATATATATATATATATATATATATATATAGATAAGATAACAATCACACAAAATTGTAATTTACAAGTTTGCTTATACTCGTCGGAACTATGTAAATAAAGGCAGTGTTTAATTTTGATTTCCATGAGAGGATTTCTATTATACTTTTAAATTGCCCATGTTAAAACAATTGTCCTAAATTTTGTAGGTCAAAAGAGGAATCAATGGCTGGCTAGCCTATGCTTTAAGGATGAAACGTCCAGAGACGGACAAAAGGAAACAAAGCATCATCCACAGGGATAGACTTGGAGATATTCATATGAATGAACGAACAACCCACACACTTCTTCCAAATCTGCTGGAGTTGGAAGAAGAGGTTCACGCGAGTCCAGCTGCTGAAAACGGAATATGTGGTGTTCCTTCTTTCACAAGAGATGAATGGTTGGGGAACGTTAGTTGCGATAATTCTTCCAAAGTAACAGATTGTTCTGTTGCTTGTGAAAGAAGATATATGATGACAATTTTGAAAGAAATTAGAAAAATTACAGGAAAATTAAAAAGAGAGGAAGAAGATTCTGACATAAAAAATGAATGGAAATTCGCAGCCTTGGTTATTGATAGATTGTGCTTCTGGATATGCCTGACCTTCACCTTAACATCCACGTTGACCATATTATTCTCTGCACCGCATTTAGTGGCATGAAATTCCAATAAAATATATCATATATAAATATTTGGCTGTACAAACCGTACGATTTTTATCCAATGAGAACTGTCATATGATGTACAGGCTGATGCTTTGATTATAAGTTGATCTTCTTATGTAAAACGATAGACTGGTATGCAGATCTAGTGGAATAAGAAATGTTATCGACAGCAATCGGCGCAAGGTAACCCTAAATGTAAATGAAGATTTATTGTTCATTTACAAAGGTATGAATGTATAAACAAATAACACCAAAACCATCAAACTATAAAAAACACAAACATAAAAAAAAATTATAAAGCTTTTTCACATTATTTTTATAATTCCTCTTGGACAGTATCATCACTGATGCTTTGAATTTTCGACGCTTACCGCCTTGACGGCATTTGTGATATTTAAAATTGTGGGAGTTTCCCTACTGATTAATACTGATATTATCCCTTTATTATCAATGCTGCCCAAGCAAACCACGACAAGAAAGGACACCAACAGGGTGGATTTCTAGGGCAGAGAAGGGATCCCTACGGGTGTTGCCTTCTCCGCTCACGTTTGACTCATCGCCTTTCTGCATCCATCGTTCTGTTCGCCTTCGTCTACCTCGCTGTTATCGAAATCTAGAGTTTTGTCAAATATATGCACAGTTGTCTGTTTGTGTGTCTGTTCCTTGTCAAAAAGCTGAAAAATGCAATAGATAAATTCCCGTATCAAATATTCCTGACTCGAGAATTTTCCTAATAAATGGCTTGCTTCTTTTTCTGTAAATGAGCCTTGCTGTTGTTTTGCAAACAAAAAGGTATCTGTGTTGTTGGTTCATAGCCATCGCTTAAATATACTGCTTTCCGAATCCTTTATGACAGTGGTCTCATCAAGCGCATCCTCGTCTCTTCATGTTAAGAGTTGACTATTCACACTGTTACAAAAGAACGTCAATTTTCTTCCATATGACGGAAATAGAGCACAAATGTTCCAAATGCAGCAAAATGCAAAAAGCTTAATTACTGCATATGCCAAGGATATAATTCTGTTTAGCGTTTTATGATTCTTTTTTCATTTCATAAGATCACTAAATGCAATTAAAAATATAAATAAATGTTGGATACTAAATCTGCGCGTGGGATATAATTTTTTAAGTATCTTGAAGAAATATTGATTTATTATGCTGTATATTATTGGATTCATGTATGTATAACTTTTTGGTGAATGCAATTGACAACAGAATTAAAAACAAGGTAGTTACTAAATTAATATAAGTGAATTTGAGTATCTCTTATAGCGTTTATCTATTGGTGTACAGAATACCTGATAATGTGTCATTACCTATTACTCTATATCAATGGTTTCAATTGCATTTACTTATCCTCGGGGATTATTGACTACTGTTGTACAGAGTTAAGGTGAATAATAATGACAAAAGATATCTTCATATTATATCTTGTCACATAAACAAAGAAATGACAACAAGCAAACTACTGTATTTTTTGTTGCGGATATTTTTATTTCTATTTTCTATATGCTAAAAAATTTGATTTTCCTAATTCACTTTATGTGTGCATTAGTTCGTGTATTAAAGAAAGTATTTATGAATTACAGCTAGAACATGCTCTTTTTAAACAATATTCTCTTCATGTTCAGTTGAGAATGATTTTATTTGTAATTTTTAGATAAAACAAATTTATTGAGGAATGACTCATTTTATTTTGAACTGAAATTGAAACAAAAGCAAAAGTCTAAATATTTATTAAAGACAATAATTATTTCCAACTCTTTTTTAAAAAAGTATTATCTTTTTTAAGTTGGCATCGATTACTTTTCAGATGGATTTATTCTCATAAATAGGTTTTAAGCTCTCGTTTAAATTGAAAAGAACCATTAAAAGAATTCTAAAGAAGTTTCTGATAACGTTTTAAATGTATTTTAGTTGTCAATATTTTTAGGGCAGTTTACGTCAAGAAATGTCATTATTATTTGAAACAGAAACTTCTATCAGACTGACGCTAAGCATTGAAGATAATGCCAGATAGGATATACAAAATAATGAAGGATTCATCACATAGGGAGTAAAATTTTCTTTACATCACAATAGATTTTGACTCTAAGAAAATATTAGATTTTATGTTTCCTTTTATGTGACATATTATTTAATGTAAACATAAACATGTATTCTTCAACCCTTATCCAAATATACGCTAATTAATAAAAGACAAATATTAATGATAACTGCTGGTTTTTTCAGTATGAAATCATTGCACTCACGTGAACAAAATTGATGTCGCCAATTTTGCGATAAAATGATATCGCCATTGTAGTAATATCGCCTTTTGTACTTCTATCTTTGAATTACATGTATATCTTCACTTACATAGATACATTTCATTATTTAGGTCGAATTTAAGTTATCCGTCAATGAATCTCTCCATCAGGATGAAAATATATCTGATCTCATATCTCATATAACTTAAGAGGAGGTGATATTAACAAAAACATAAAAACAAGAGAGGTTCAAGTAATAACTAATATAAAATAGTTTTCCAATTGAATCGTGCAAATTTTCTTTTCATTGACTTGTTTTGTTCCTTCCTGTTCAAGAGACGGCGTTAACAATACTTGTTACACTTTTGTCCACCACAAACTATGACATTTTCTTGCGACAAACTTGGGATTAAAATTAATGTAACAAATTGTGTAATTAACGATTAAGAATTCTCATTACGCTAATAATCATGTTTGAAAACGAAAGAGAAATCAAGAATGAGTGAGTGTTGGTTGCGAACAGACACTAGCCGACTAAAATTTTGGTTCAGCATCTGTTGCCGATTTAGACTGCATGCAATGTTGTCAAAGCCACATCAATTCATGTTTCAGTACATGATAAAAAAAAATAAATGAGCACCCAATCAATATATGACAATCCTAGGCCAAAACAATACTTCTTACAGTTATATAAACTTTCTAAGAATAAAATACGTTTTACTTTTATATCAAAGCAAGCATTACTTTGCCATAAAGACACAATCTCCCGAGTTATGTCAGAAACACATTTGTGGAAAGTCCCTGCCCAAAACTGTTGTGTCTTTTACTAAATAATAAAACCTTACTGTAGTCATCAATTGAATATGTTTCACATTCAGGCAATAGTGTTTCCACATTACCCGCATCGTTTCTAGCCAAGGATCCAACATGATAACCCTATCTACACCTTGGCGGATCGAGCAGATTTTTCTGTGTTTCGTGTCTGTATATTTCATTGGATACACACACACACACACACACACACACACACACACACACACACAAACACTCACTGACACACACACACATACACATATATATATATATATATATATATATATATATATATATATATATATATATATATATATATATATATATATATATATATATATATATATACTTTTGATGTCCAACGTCAAACGTATAATGCATCCTTTTTAGGCCAGTTGTGGCCATCATTATCGGCCGTTGTACAAAGCACAGCTCTTTTGGGTTGTTGACATTACGTACTAAGGGAGGCAACTCATAAAATCCAATAGATGTCGTTAATACAAAACTCCAATATATTTGTGCTATCCGCCAAGGTGTAGTATGGGTTATCATATCGGAACCTTAACTCATGAAAATACATCGCTCGTGAAATACTTCCTCACATCTAGTCAAAAACCTAATCATCTCTGTAAAGTATATGTGATTATATCTCAAAATGCATGTAATGTTTAAAGTAGTTTATATGCAGATTAAATAGCTTTGCTATTTAAAGCGATAACATGAAGTTTGCAGTTATGTAGGGTGCATAATAGGTTTAGATACCTTGGGGTTAGAAGAGAAAGTATATGTGTGTATATTTGTGATTTCGTGCAACATTTAAAGTTTATTAGATTCTTCCATTACCTTATGACTTATGATGCCAATCTTCTCGCTAAACACAATACAAAATACAGCAACTTAATAACCCACCATAGAAAATATCTACGTTCCGTACTGCGTATTCCATCACAATACCATAGCACCTGGACAATGATACGGAAGTTATACTTTAAAATTCGTCATGAAATTTCTTCCTCCATTTCACGAGAATAAAAAATATTGTCATGGACAAAAGTGATGCTTGTCCAACACCAACACGACAGGATTATAAGCATCAAAGACAGATACAATAACTATGTTATGCATTTTCTAACTATAATGCCCTTAATATTAGTATTTAATGCAACACAATTGTTCTCAATTCTAACAAAAGGCAAATATACAGAGAAGCAACATTTTGTGTTAGGTGGCAATTTAAAATGCAACCATGTCAGATTTGCAAATACTAGAACGGCAACTAAAAGACATTTATAAATATAACATGCAACAAGATGTCAATAATTGAAACAAAACAATCCAAATTCGAGCATTGTTCCCACTTATGTTCCTTTAAAGCACAGTAAACAAATGAAAAGCATTAAGAGTCTTTTTCATAAGTATACTCTGCAATAGGAAACCGGCAACACTAACCGTAACCCTAGCCCTAACCCTAACCAGCAATAGGAAACCGGCAACACTAACCGTAACCCTAACCCTAACCCTAACAAACAATAGGAAACCGGCAACAATAAACGTAACCCTAGCCCTAATCCTAACCAACAATAGGAAACCGGCAACACTAACCGTAACCCTAGCCCTAACCCTAACCAACAATAGGAAACCGTCAACACTAACCGTAACCCTAGCCCTAATCCTAACCAACAATAGGAAACCGGCAACACTAACCGTAACCCTAGCCCTAACCCTAACCAACAATAGCCCGTATTATGACCCTGACCCTAGTTGACCCCAGCTGATCTTGCATAATCTTAACCCTTACCTAAGCTACAGATGGACAGACAGACGGATAAGCATCAGGTATCACAATATCACAGGCGCCTTTTTTAAACAAAACTTTTGACAGTGATTTTAGCATGTCTGTGGAGACGAAATCTACGTATTAATAACACGCCAATTTTTACATTAAAAAGTAAACGTTCGGTGTGTTGCAGTTATAGCATACAACAAAAGCGCAGAAAAAGCAAGTTTCAAATAGCCACGAAATTCACCTTTTATTAGCTATATCTTTCTTTACAAGCAAATTTGCATTGTATAATTTTTATCGTACCTTTAACAAAATACGTGATTGTTGAAATCAATCTGACTGAAAGCAGTTATCTAGGATTTAAATTTAAGCTAATCGAAGACAGGAAGGTCATGTTGCATTTGTAACCAGATTTATACGTAAACAGTTTTCCTACTGTTTTGTTACATTTGTTATCAAGAATATTTAAACGATGGTAAGATTCCTACGATTTTGTTAAAGTTTTTATCATGACATGGTAAAGATGTTTTTTGCTACATGTGTTATCAAAGCTAAGAAAATGTTTGCAAATTTTCTAAGATTTTGTTTAATTTATTATAATGGGTAAGAAACGTTTACAAATTTCTTAAGCTTTTCTTAAATTTGTTTTAAAGAGTAAGAAAACGATGGTTAGTTTTTTAAGTTAAGTTTGTTATCACGGATAAATTAACACAGGTACTGGGACTTTGAAAAATGTCTGAAATATGATTAGATCTCTTTTGCTCATCTGACTACAAAAGAAGGCATATGTATTGGTTCCTGGAATGTGATGTTGTATCAGAAACAGAATCATGTAGACATTTAGGCATCAAAGAATTCAAGTACAGCAAAACGGATACTTGGATAAAGAGGCTGACAATAGCTCAGCAGGATTCCTGTTCAGTTTAATTTGTATTGGAGTTAATGAGCACAGATTTAACCAACACAAAGTGAACATTCTGTATGAAACTAACGCATTGCCTCGATCATTGTATGGTTTTGAAACCTGGTGCAACCCTAGCCCATAGCATATGCTTACATCAAAGAGAGACCACCATGTTTGGCATTAGGTGCTTGCAAGGTCTATGTTGATAAGCAAGAACTGACATTGTTCTGAACTAACATGGTGCTTTACCCATTAAGTGCACATAAACTTTTTTCTTGAGCAATCCAATAGATTGCCTGCAACATATTTTCCCCAAACAATATTTTGATTCAGCCTCTTTAACTATCAAAATTTATGCGTGAAAACAAAACAGACTGGGTTTTCTTCCTGACAGACTACTTGAAAATTTGAGTAAATAGGGATGTAGAATCATTCACATTTCAAAATTTATTCCCAGTCAAAAACACACTGGAAGCATATTGTTAAAGACAAAGTCAGTACTACATATACAACTGGTTTGAAGTGTAGGATAACTGAAGACGCATCGCTCAATGCAATTTGATTTCTTCTGTATTACTTGAAGTTCTTATGATGTTTCCGGCTTCTCTTGAATCGTGTCGACTTGTGGCCAATATTGTGCCCATGTTGTTTCCCTCTGTTGATGATACTTTCTGCTCGCTGTCATACTTGTGTACTTCCAACTTTGAGCATTTTATAGGAGCATTCAGCCTCCATACACCAGACCGGGGTATATTTTGGTACCACATTATCGATCAATTCGGGTTACACGTTTACGTGTAGTTAGATTCATTGTATGAAATTGATTTTGTCAATGCTCTTCCGGGAATGATGTCACGTGACTTACTTGCTCTTATTGGCAATGATTTTTTGAGAATATTCATTTTCGGTGTATTAAAACTGTTGCTTGCAGTGAAAAAATACACAAAAACGTTTGACAGAGCACCATTATGATATTTAATGTGTTCTATATCGCTATTACTCTATTACTCATTTAAAATGACGATATGATGTAAGCCGTACTCCTATCGTCTATCTCATTTTACATCCTCAGGGTGTATAATAGTGTATAATAAGGAATCATCTGTTCAAATTTGCCCTAAAGACAGAAATGTTCAATCTTACGTCTGTGCTTGATGTGCAGAGTTAATATAATCTTGTTAACAGTTGTAGTTTTGTGTTTAATATTTTATCTTTTATTTTCTCAAATAGCCGATAAGATTTCCCTTGTTCATCCTTTTTATATTTGTACGACTGGTTGGTAATACTCTTCGCAATGTGGAAGAAATAACTCTCTCTCTCTCTCTCTCTCTCTCTCTCTCTCTCTCTCTCTCTCTCTCTCTCTCTCTCTCTCTCTCTCTCTCTCTCTTTCTCTCTCTCACACACACACACACAAACACACACACACACACACACAAACTCACACAACCACACATGGATGGATGGACAGCTGAATGAATATGAGGAAGGATGCATACATATATGATTTTGCACTTGAAATGCTATTTCCCGCCAAACATAATCACTAACAACGGTTTATATGCAATGAGATTTAACGTTGATATCCAGGAAAATGTGGTGTTAATATGCAGGAAGATGTAATGTTAATATGCAGAGAGATGTAATATTAATATGCAATGAAATGAAATGTTAATATGCAGGGAAATGCAATGTTAATATGCAGAGAAATGCAATGTTAATATGCAGGGAAATGCAATGTTAATATGCAGGGAAATGCAATGTTAATATGCAGGGAGATGCAATGTTAATATGCAGAGAAATGTAATGTTAATATGCAGGGATATGCAATGTTAATATGCAGGAAGATGCAATGTTAATATGCAGGGAGATGCAATGTTAATATGCAGGGAGATGCAATGTTAATATGCAGGGAGATGCAATGTTAATATGCAGGGAAATGCCATGTTAATATGCAGGGAGATGCAATGTTAATATGCAGGGAGATGCAATGTTAATATGCAGGGAGATGCAATGTTAATATGCAGGGAAATGCAATGTTAATATGCAGAGAAATTCAATGTTAATATGCAGGGAAATGCATTGTTAATATGCAGGGAAATGCAATGTTAATATGCAGAGAAATGCAATGTTAATATGCAGAGAAATGCAATGTTATTATGCAGAGAAATGCAATGTTAATATGCAGGGATATGCAATGTTAATATGCAGGGAGATGCAATGTTAATATGCAGGGAGATGCAATGTTAATATGCAGGGAGATGCAATGTTAATATGCAGGGAAATGCAATGTTAATATGCAGAGAGATGCAATGTTAATATGCAGGGAGATGCAATGTTAATATGCAGGGAAATGCAATGTTAATATGCAGGGAGATGCAATGTTAATATGCAGGGAGATGCAATGTTAATATGCAGGGAGATGCAATGTTAATATGCAGGGAAATGCAATGTTAATATGCAGGGAGATGCAATGTTAATATGCAGAGAGATGCCATGTTAATATACAAGGAAATGCAACGTTAATATGCAGAGAGATGCAATGTTAATATGCAAGGAAATGCAATGTTAATATGCAGGGAAATGGAATGTTAATATGCAGGGAGATGCAATGTTAATATGCAGGGAGATGCAATGTTAATATGCAGGGAGATGCAATGTTAATATGCAGGGAAATGCAATGTTAATATGCAGGGAGATGCAATGTTAACATGCAGGGAGATGCAATGTTAATATGCAGGGAAATGCAATGTTAATATGCAGGGAGATGCAATGTTAATATGCAGGGAGATGTAATGTTAATATACAAAGAAATGCAATGTTAATATGCAGAGAAATGCAATGTTAATATGCAGGGAGATGCAATGTTAATATGCAAGGAAATTCAATGTTAATATGCAGGGAAATGGAATGTTAATATGCAGGGAGATGCAATGTTAATATGCAGGGAGATGCAATGTTAATATGCAGGTAGATGCAATGTTAATATGCAGGGAGATGCAATGTTAACATGCAGGGAGATGCACTGTTAATATGCAAGGAAATGCAATGTTAATATGCAGGGAAATGGAATGTTAATATGCAGGGAGATGCAATGTTAATATGCAGGTAGATGCAATGTTAATATTCAGGGAAATGCAATGTTAATATGCAGGGAGATGCCATGTTAATATGCAGGCAGATGTTTTCCTCTTGATACATCTTGAGCTTGTTTCCTGCTACAAGACTCATGGTACTTATTCAACTCTCATAGTAAGCATATGGAAACACCATCATGTTCAAAATTCAATAACTTAAAATTTCTGACTGCTGATGATCATACCTATATTTCCCTATGCACACATGTCCTTGGTGCGAGCTTCTGTGTGGAGAACACCATATGAGCCACACAGGAAAGAATGTTGAGATGTGGAATACTGTGTTCCGTGAGCACCAATCCCAGCATTCTGACTATAAAGATTTTTTATCATGGGACTTGGATGCAGCAAAGTTCCAATGCTGTTTGCCAAAACATTGACTGTACCAACATGAGAAACATGGCTGAAAATAGAAAAGTTGTCAAGGAGTTTGATTCTGTGATAGGAACTAAGACAGACATGACTGATATTCAGTGTCACTAAACATATAATGATGTAATTTATAGTGGAGTAGGTAGGCCACACTTTCAACCAGTTACCCAGTGCACACATTCAAAGACTGTACTCATGAGAGAAAAGGACATTATTATAACACTACAAAGAATAAACTATGTACATTGGGTAAAATGTATGCATCGGATCATGAAACCAAGTAGTGTCACTGCATAGCAAATATAAGTTTACAAACTTATATTGAAGACGAATACATAAGGAAGGGCTTATACATTTGAAGTAAACAGACAGTTTAGAGGTATGCAACATGACAACTGACCCAGACACTGCTAGTTACCGGGCTAGCCTGGACCTTAGAAGGGAAGGAATAACTGAAAGTGTCCCTGTAAATCATGTTTATACACACTCAAAATCACAGAAAAGTCATTAAAGGACAGAGCTAATTAATTAATTTGATGCCAGGAAGAACTAAACAAAACTGAGAGAAAAGATGCAGAACAACTTTGCACCTGATTTGGCTAAGATAGGCCAGGCTGAGTTTGAAAAATTATTCAAACATATAATATATGTACACCAAAATTAGTAAGTAATTTGTCTTATTCAACACATGCAATAGTTAAGTGCTATCAGTGTGGTTACAGTCTTTGTCATAGGCAGTCTAATGTATACTGTTTAGCTGGTACAAGCTGTATAGACAGAACTACATTTTTGCCTAGTGATTTCAAACTGAAAATATCCAGTGAGAGAAAGAAGATAGTACATTACCATGTGTGCTGAGTAATGGCTAGGTATATCTACAGTGTTTAAAACAAAATTAAACAAGAACACTCAGAAAGTGGAACTGATGAATCGAAGTATAAAACGCAGGTTACCAAAGAATATAACCTCGGAGAGAAACTTCCATGGCAGGGTTCATATTGCTGTCCATTACTGCAACCATGGACCTGGATAATCTCTGGTTAAGCAGCAGTGTGACAGTCTATCGATTGTCTGATTTCCGCTTGCAATTATGCGGCACAACATCTAAAACGCAAATTATAGACAAAATACAAAAAGCAGGTACAGTATATAAGAGGGAAAAAATGTGAGAAAAAGGCATTTCTTTACAAGCTCTATGAAAAAAAACAAGACAAAAAGAATTATAACCAAGGCAAATTATGTGTGCTAAAACAATAAAAGCAAAATATGAACAATTCTTACCATCAACCAGCTCTATTTTAGTTCATTTCTACAGGTTGAGGTAATGCGGCATGTGCAGTTTGTGTGCAGTCATTGCTTTTTACAATGATCTCTGCTTTGATTTACTGGATATGTCTCTAAAGTTAAATGATCAGTATTGATACAAAGGCGATTGTGACATAAGTGTCTTATATTTAAAATAACTCCCTGCTCCCTTTTGGGGAATTGTTGCAGATGTTAAATGATATTTAATCATGTAGGACAAAATGTGGGCACCAACATATGAAATTCTGCCATCGGTTCATACACCCCTGTCCAGTATAAAAAGAAAACCTTCTCAGTATAAAAAGAAAACCTTCTCATCTGTGTTTTATAGAGAATATTTCTCACAAATCACATGCAGACCATGAAAAAAGATTCCATTATGATTGTCATATGTAGAAACCACCAAAATGATACCCTTGGTACACATGCTAACCATGGAAATAACAGGATCCTATTATGATATAAGTCGTATATAGTACTCATATCATAAAAGGATCCTGTTATTTCCATGGTTACCACGTGTACCAAGGGTATCATTTTGGTCGTATATAGTACTCACTGTAATAAATCAACCCCCATAGTAAATATATGGAAAAACCATCATATTTAAAATTCAATAGATCAGACCTATATTTCTCTATCCAAAACTATCCTTGGTGCAATCTTCTGTATGGAAAACACCATATGAGCCGTGGCATTTGTTTTGTCAACATGTGTATGAAACACTTTCTTGATTCTGCACCAAATGAATCTAGTTCTACTTTCAATTATTGAGTACTCCTAAGTAAAGTCTATCTAAATACTAAAATTGGATCAATATAATTTTATCTATATTTTTTAAATTACAGATAGGATAAGTTCTCAAAAGATATTTTACGAAAATTTTGCTTTTCCTTATTAACCTATTATGGACTATCAAACCCATATATACTCTATTATTTGTTCACCCATTTCTAGACTGGTTCACAGTTCTTCCATATAATTAGTACATTTGTGTCCTACAGGGTCTATAGTGATATAATGACTACTTCCTATAGTGACAAGGATTTAGATTTAGTGCTGCCGCTTATCTTTTCATTTGTTGAATCTTACCTCAAGTTAAATAAGAAGTCATCTGGAGAAGAAAAAAAATCCATGTATTCAAGTATTTCAGAAAAGGATACATCCAAGTTCTAAGAGGTAAGTGATTTTTTTTTCTTACCATTCAAACTATCTTGGAAATATTTGTCTCCCTGACACATTTGCTTTACACTAATTCTCTTTCCCTGTGTTAAAGTTATTAGCACTCCTCCCCAAAACAAAATGTGATGCATGAGAGATTTCCTACATCAGTTTAT
Organism: Potamilus streckersoni; assembly: GCA_016746295.1. Classification (NCBI taxonomy): domain Eukaryota; kingdom Metazoa; phylum Mollusca; class Bivalvia; order Unionida; family Unionidae; genus Potamilus; species Potamilus streckersoni. The sequence continues at coordinate 1,593,097 of JAEAOA010001918.1, forward strand.
AACCTCACCAATCTGTCTAAGATTATATCTATCCCTTGGGTATCATCTTCCTCAAAGATAATTACCAGCTTAATATAACATATGTAACTTGATAAGTTTCAGATTTCCAAACAAAATCAAGGCTAGAATATGTATTGCATTAATGACTTCCACATGCTGAAATGTTCAGTTTTGTGATACCCAAATTACCATAATAAAATGTAAAATAGCTAAAATCAAAGTTATAGGCAAAATGAGTGTAAAGAAGTTATTATTATTATTATTATTATTATTATTATTATTATTATTATTATTATTATTATTATTATTATTATTATTATTATTATTATTATTATTTCATTGAGAGGTGTTGATAAAGGATCTGAGGTGATGGACAGGTGTTATAGATCTCTGAGAAAATATGAAACATCACATCAAATTAAAGTAATTTATTTTAATTTTTGAGCAATAAGGCTGCCTCATTATGCATGTTTTTTAAAGCTTTTAATTTACAAGCTTATATTGAACAGAATAATAGACCTAAAATTGGACATTTAATAAAATTACATTTAAATAATTGCAGGTCACATTTAAAGAAATATCGGAGTCCTCATTAACATCTGCATTTGCTCCCAACTGCACTAGCAGGGTCGTGTGGACATATTATTGTTCTACTCTATTAGCTTGCCAAGTACAAAATGCTGGGACCAAGGGCACTTCCAGAAGATACAGCAAAAGCATTTCAGCCTGAAACTTGGCATGCTCCATGAGGGATAAACATCAAGGAAAAGCAGTGCTAAATATTGCAATTAGAGGATATGCTAATACAACGGACTTGGTCAGCTGTGATATGTCACGAAATGGGATAAAATCTACACTCTACAATCCTAATCATATGGATAATGTGGACTTGGAACACAATATATCCATCCTACAAAAGGCTGACTGCATTGCAATTAACTTCAGCCACATTGGTTTAAACAAAATTATATTTGGTACCTCGTGATTCTGTTCTCAGCTTTCCACAAAGGTTTTCGAGTCACAGGATTATACATTTGTATGACGATACATCATTTCCAGATCTGTCCTGCTTTAATTACAGAATGAATCAACTTCAGATAAATTCAAAAGTCTGCAAAATATAACATGAGAATATTTAAAAATGATCATGGTTGTAATACAGACGTTTAAAAAGCTAACAAAGCTCCAAGACCACAGCTCCTTATGGCACATGATAAGAAGAAATAGAATTACTACATCAAAATGTAGGAATGATTTACAGACGATGCAAGGATCCCACCATCTTGGTGAGAAGTTTAGCATCAGTAAGAAACATTACAACTCCAGCTATGTGCAAAGGGTTGGCAACAGAACCTGAAGCAGCAAAGACCTATGCAATACCTAAAGAAAACCAAATTAATCCCTATCCTTGCGGGGTAATTGAAAATTTATGATGTCCTTGGTTTGATGCAAGTCCATACCTAAAAGTAAACAATCCCCAAAATATCCCATCATTTGGTTTATTAGAAATTAAGTGTCTTCAAGTAGGGAGTGTCCTAGAGGTCAAATATCTGGCTAAAAAACAAAATGGAATTCTGAAACTGAAGAAAAATCTCAAGTACTATAAACAAATTTTGACACAGCTTGCAGTTTCCGGATGACAGTGGTGTGATCTTTTGATCTGGTGTCAAAAGGATCAGCATTTAGAAACCATATATTTCAACCAAGCTGTCTGTTAGCAAGCAAAATACAAAGTAGATGGCTTTTATGTAAATTACTATCTGTAACAATATTCTTTAAGATTCGACATTTGACCATGATTGCACAATGGGACATCTAAAATTTGCAAACAGGAAACAGACCTAAGTTGATTTTTTTTAACCAGTTAGTGAAAGGGGAATAGGAGAGTCAAATAAATGATTTTTTTGTATGCGTCTATTCATACATTCAAGGTGAATCCTACGTTTCACAATCATTGATCTATTTTTCAATTTCACAAATACTGAACTGCCTTTTTGCTGCTTAAAAAATCAGGTATATTCAGTGTAGTACCATTTTTAGCCAATATTTTATGAGTGAAAATTTTGTCTGCTATGACATCATCCCCTGGCTCTAGAAGATTAAGCAAACCAGATTTGCAATTTACAGAACAGACATACAGCCATTATAAAGTGAAGACATGTTAGTTATTGCTCCATGAGATACAATACACAAAAGACTTCTAAATGTGTTAATATTTTTGTAATTCGAAAATGACTGAGAGTTAAGTACAAGGGGCGAAGGTTGTTGAGTTCTTATCTAGGTTCCAATGGCTTAGATAGATGGATATACATCTTTGAAACTTTCCGGCATTAACTTTTGAAAAATTTCTCTAGGTGACTATATATGAATTGCACCAAGTGCAAATTAAAGAAAGTTAGCCCAAGTAACTATTTTATGGTTTAATTTGAGAAAGAACAATTGATTATAACACTTATATCCTCAACAAGAAGACATACTTTTAAATGTCAAAGAAACACGAACAATTCATCTACGAGGAACATACTGAGAAACTAACAGTTTCACTAATTTTGTAATAGGCACCCTGCATGGTTTAAGCTGAATACATCCTTGCTGGTATAATGATTGTCCCTGATAGTCATTATCAAATTTGGCCTCTGTATCAGCAAACAGATCTGTTACAGTTACATCATCCTCCATTATGTTTAATGAAAAGAACCATCCTTGTTTAATCCAACAAGTTTATATCATTGTATAATTGGCCAAACACAAACATATTTCAACCAATTCTCGGGAATCTACGGTATATAAAATTACTTGTGATGTAATATTACCTCTTTTAAATTGCATGACTACAATGTTGTTTTTAAAGAACTATTTCATTAAAATGTTGCAATCAATTTTCTGTATTATTGTATCAATGACTGTTGTAATAAATTCATGGTTTAACTGCAGTTTAAAAAATATTTTCTTGTTGATATTCCCTCTTATTTTGCAAAATATAATCATAATTGCCTTTTTGAAACTGTAAATATTTTTGTTTGTATGGGTCTCCTGTGTATTTTGTCACTGTTCCAATCATCAAAGACTGATGGCACTGCTTCATGGTGTCCATGACTTGTAATCATCCTTTGTAAAATGTTTTGAATAAATGACTGTACACATTGTAACCTAGTCAAAGCAAATACATAAAATATGATGCATATAAGGAATAATACACAATGCTAAGAAGAAATATTTCAGGCTTTTATGACAATATTACTATTGAGTAGTAACTGAAGTTTGTTTTAGATGTACACGGTAAAAGAGAGTAAGTCTCTGGATTGAAGAACTTTTATATACTGAAACACAGTAAAAGACAGCTGGAAATTTTAAATAAAATGAAATATAAAACATTACTTCATATTTTGAAAACAAATATTAAAGTGCAAAACTTCATTTAAACTTGAGTAAAGCAATAATAAATAATTTAGAATACTCACTTAAAAGAGTGGGCCTTCATCTTTCTTATCTTAGTTATCCAAAGCTTTTTCAATGTATAATTCTTCAGAATTGAATGAAATGAAGTATAGGATGATATAGTGAATTAGACGTATAAAGAAACAAACAAAAATGCCTTGCTGATTTTCTGCAAGTATTGCTAGTGGCATCCATAACTTCAGCATCTTCTGCTACAGCTTGCTCAGTTAACCTCGTTATGGCAATGAAATCTCAGGAATGCATATATAATTTGAGAAAGGTCTATCTCGCGCAGGTTTCATCGTATTTCAAAATTTATGCCAACTCTCTTGTTGAATTCTATTCCTGGTGAATCTTACTTTTCTGCTTTATGTTTGTGTTGCTGCTTTTGTGTGGAAATGTCATCAATGCTGAACCTATTTATTGATTCCCGATAGACTTACCGAACTTAGAAGGACGGAGAATGAGATTGATAGATTGATTCATGGGTTGAACTATTAATTTGTTGATTGAAATGCAGAGATACATGTTACCAGTCAAAAGGAACTGGTCTTTATCATTATCGAAGTCGTCATTGACGTTTAGTAAATTAATTAATATCAGTAAATAAATCATACTTCGGATAAAGTGGTTCAAGAATAAACTCAACTTATGAATCAAATATGGATTGATCGGACAACTGTTAGATTTGTTGAATTTAGGTCATTTGAGAGAGAGAGAGAGAGAGAGAGAGAGAGAGAGAGAGAGAGAGAGAGAGAGAGAGAGAGAGAGAGAGAGATGTTCGTGCAAGTTTGATATTTTCATGCAAAACATCAGCATTGGGGATTAATTTGTGGTTAATTGCTGGAAGCCAGAGTGGTGATCTATTAGGTCAGACTTGGATGTATATTACAGGGTCGTTTGTAACGAGAGATAACTATTATACCTTACTCGAATTGAGAGTACACACTTTCGTCCAACTACCTAGGGTGACAGGGATCGACCCAGCGTTACTAACTATAGAAGAGCTAACGGTTTGGAACTTCATAGGCGGAATGGTTAAATGGTGTGAAGCTAGAGGCTGATAATACCAGCTTTGATCAGTTCCATGGCTCAGGAAAGTCCTAACGGGCAGATAAAGATACCCCTGGTAAGAAAGCTGAAGTTATATGCTGCTGCCACAATATATCTGGCCATATTCTTAAAGACTGCAGGAAATATTGTCCGACGATAAAAATAGTGACACCAGGCACTGGTAAAAAGTGTAAACTAATAAAATGGTCGAATATGGTAACAGCTACGGTTAATGGAGAGGAGGCTAACGTACTGTATGACATCGACTGTATTTATCCAGTAGTTGTAAAGTGCTGACTATACAGTAGAGACAGTGGAAGTTCAATTTGCTAATAGGACTAAAAATTCTCTCCCGGTTGTAAACATCGACCTTGAAACGCTGTATGGGAAAGGACAAATTCAAGCAGCGTGCTTGTCAGGGTTGTCGCACGACATAACATTAGGATTTAGGTATGTGTTCCCACATCCTAATCATATAACGTGTACACCTGTACACGTGAGGTCCGTATGAACGATTTCTATTAAGCGAAGGTCAGGGTCGAAGCCGATGAACTCCTCAACTTCACCCATAGACAATTTGCTAGATGTTGAATTAAGGAGACTTCAAGAGGAAGATTTTACCCTTAACAGGATACTCAGGTAAGCCATGGAGGGTTCCGTGCTGAACTTGCCAAATGGTGAGGTAGAGTACGCTCTGAACGGGGTATCTTGTATTAATACGCCCTGAAAGGATCTGAGAGGTATAAGCAAGTGATTTTTCCTCGATCTAAGAGAGAAAATTTGCTTAGGCTAGCACATGAGGGTCTACTTGGTAGCCAAATTGGTGCGGTAAAAACGAGAGGTAGGTTAGTGAGGGAATTCTACTGGCCAGGTGTGTATATGGATGTAAGGAGGTTTTGTCTGTCGAGTTACAAGTGTCAGCGGGTGACACTTGAGACTTCACATCATAAAGTGCCAATAGGAACCACCCCTCTGATTGATGAACCTTTCTCGAAAGTGGCAATGAACTAGACAGGTTCGATAAAGCCTGCATCAGAAAGTGGTAATCGTTGTATGTTAACGATTGTTGATTACACTACAAGATACCCAGAGGCCATTGCGTTGAAAAACATTGATTCAGTTACCGTGTCTGAAGATTCGTTATGAGTATAGAAACCTTCCCGCGACAATTTTCGCATACCGGATGTACCCTAAGCTAGTCTATGATTTTTATCTTTCGAACTATTTTAGGATTCATGAAGAACCGTGGCTGCATCGAAACTTTCAGTAAAAGAATCCAGGATTACGCAATCAGATCTTACTCCGTACAAGCTGAATGATTTAATTCTGAATTCCACTCACATCGGTAAACAAATCGAGGGAGTCATCCTCTAGATAACGACAGCCAAATCAAATTAGCACATTACATGTTACAAATGGATCAATCTCGATAATTTTTAACGTTGTTTAACGTAAGAATGCTAAAATGACTAACCATTCAGTATAAATTTCATATATATATAAGAATGATTTTAACTTTGTTTTACTTAAATGCCTGAAGACATACAATGCATATGTGCTTGCAATTACATTGTGATAGTTTCCAACATATGTCTTCTGCATTGGAGATACTACAATATCGTCCTGCAGTAGTCGTGATCACTAAATAGTTTGTACTAATTGTACCACTTCCTTAAACACAGGAACAATTGTTTTGTTTCCGTTGCATGTATAAAAACAAATTAAGTGTTTGTGCAATGTACAAGATGATAAGAAAGCGAAAAACGATTGACCAAAAAAACAATAGAACAATTCTTGAGATGATAATTCAGTTGGATTGAGGCAAGGTGAAATTTAAGATCGAATTATCTTTAACTTGACCATTTAATCCTATAGTACATTTGATATTTTTCAGCACTGAATATTATTTATAAGAACTGTTTACAGGAATATATACAAGGTGATATAATCTAAAATTTTTTCGTGAATGGTCAAGTTTCCTACAATTGTGGCTATGAAAATGTCTACCTTGAATTCGCTTACTTTATAATAAAACAATCTGATCAGGCAAATATGCATCCTAATATGTGCTATATATCACGTGTACATACATGGGACAAGACTATCAAACTGCATCTCATTGATATATCCTGGTGATTTTAAGCGTCTAACACTGGTAGTAATTAACAAAAATGTCACATCTGCTTTATTCTATGAAGTTAAGTTCCGTACCATGAAGATATCCTTGTGATAGCTGAGCGAATTGAGAGTACACACTTTCGTCCAACTACCTAGGGTGACAGGGATCGACCCAGCGTTACTAACTATAGAAGAGCTAACGGTTTGGAACTTCATAGGCGGAATGGTCAAATGGTGTGAAGCTAGAGGCTGATAATACCAGCTTTGATCAGTTCCACGGCTCAGGAAAGTCCTAACGGGCAGATAAAGATACCCCTGGTAAGAAAGCTGAAGTTATATGCTGCGGCCGCAATATATCTGGCCATATTCTTAAAGACTACAGGAAATATTGTCCGACGATAAAAATAGTGACACCAGGCACTGGTAAAAAGTGTAAACTAATAAAATGGTCGAATATGGTAACAGCTACGGTTAATGGAGAGGAGGCTAACGTACTGTATGACATCGACTGTATTTATCCAGTAGTTGTAAAGTGCTGACTATACAGTAGAGACAGTGGAAGTTCAATTTGCTAATAGGACTAAAAATTCTCTCCCGGTTGTAAACATCGACCTTGAAACGCTGTATGGGAAAAGACAAATTCAAGCAGCGTGCTTGTCATGGTTGTCGCACGACATAACATTAGGATTTAGGTATGTGTTCCCACATCCTAATCATATAACGTGTACACCTGTACACGTGAGGTCCATAGGAACGATTTCTATTAAGCGAAGGTCAGGGTCGAAGCCGATGAACTCCTCAACATCACCCATAGACAATTTGCTAGATGTTGAATTAAGGAGACTTCAAGAGGAAGATTTTACCCTTAACAGGATACTCAGGTAAGACATGAAGGGTTCCGTGCTGAACTTGCCAAATGGTGAGGTAGAGTACGCTCTGAACGGGGTATCTTGTATTAATACGCCCTGAAAGGACCTGAGAGGTATAAGCAAGTGATTCTTCCTCGATCTAAGAGAGAAAATTTGCTTAGGCTAGCACATGAGGGTCTACTTGGTAGCCAAATTGGTGCGGTAAAAACGAGAGGTAGGTTAGTGAGGGAATTCTACTGGCCAGGTGTGTATATGGATGTAAGGAGGTTTTGTCTGTCGTGTTACAAGTGTCAGCGGGTGACACTTGAGACTTCACATCATAAATTGCCAATAGGAACCACCCCTCTGATTGATGAACCTTTCCCGAAAGTGGCAATGGACTAGACAGGTTCGATAAAGCCTGCATCAGAAATTGGTAATCGTTATATGTTAACGATTGTTGATTACACTACAAGATACCCAGAGGCCATTGCGTTTAAAAACATTGATTCAGTTACCGTGTCTGAAGATTCGTTATGAGTATAAAAACCTTCCCGCGACAATTTTCACATACCGGATGTACCCTAAGCTAGTCTATGATTTTTATCTTTCGAACTAGTTTATAGGAAGACAGTGAGAGAACCTGTGGCTGCATCGAAACATTTATCGACGGATGAAAAAGAATCCGAGGAGATATAAACGACATATCAGTATGCTGTTGAACTCCGTAACAAGCTGAAGGAAGTTCTTAGTTCTCTGGAAGATCGTCCACTCACATCGGGCAACAAAGTCGAGGGAGGTCATCCTCTAGATAACGACAGCCAAATCAAATTAACCATCCATCTTTACAATGTTACAAGATGAATATAATAAGATTAATTTTTAACGTTTGTTTTACCTAAAATGACCTAAAATGACCTAACATCCATCTTTACAATGTTACAAGATGAATATAATAAGATTAATTTTTAACGTTTGTTTTACCTGAAATGACCTGAAATGACCTAACAGCATATGTGCTTGCAGATTACTGGAAATGTTCCAACAGTATGTCTTCCTGCAGATTACGGGAGATGACCTAACATCATATCTGCCTGCAGGTTAGTCGTGATCACCTAAATAATATTTGTACCTTAATTTGTACCACTTTACCCTTAACACAGGAATCAATTGGTTTTGTTTCCGTTGCATGTATTAAAAAGTATCACATATTTTAAGTGTTTGTGCCAATGTACTAAGATGTTGATAAAGAAAGCGAAAGAAAACGATGTGACCAAAAAAACACAAATAGAACAAATCTTGAGATGATTTAGTTAGGAGATCTAGGAAGGTGAGAAAGCATCCTTATATCCTTTAACTTTGTGACCATTTAATCCTTTATCATTTGATAATTTAGTCAGGCGACCTGAATATTTATTTAGAAAAGAAAACGTTGTTTTCAGTGAATATCTACAAGGTCATAGGATCTAAAAGTTTTGTTCGTGAATGGTCAAAGTTTCCCATAAATTGTGGGAATGAAATATTGTCTAGCCTTTGCATCGGTCTTACTTTCTTTAATAAAACAATATGTAGCAGTGCAAATATGCATCCTAATATTGTATATATCTACTGTGTACATAATGGGACAAGATCTAATCAAACTGCATCTCAGTTGTGATATATTTCTGGTGATTTGAAGCGTCTAACATGCTTGTGTAGGTTAAGTTAACAAAAGTGGCTCACATCTGTGTTTTGTCGATTCTCATGACATTTTAATGTGCTCTACTGTTAGCAGTTTTAATGACCTTGATAGTGGTTATGTGAATAAATGCATTGATCAAAATGCAAATTTTAAAGCTTTTTTACAACTGACTGCTTCCGCTTATACATTATCTGTCAGCAAACTAATTCCGAGAATTACTTTGATGCAAAGTATTGTTTCAAAACTTGTAAATACATTCTTCAGAAAAAAAGGGTTTGTCAATGGAAATACTTCAGTGATCGGGGACGGTCTTGCATTTTACGGCTATTCATGTTTAAATACAGTTTTATGATGAGATGTACTTGGTTCTAAGTATAATACAAACATATGCCAGAATCAGTTTAGCAAGACATCCCAAAAGAGGAAAGGAGCAAAGTGTATTTATAAATAGATGAGGCGTTCTAGTTGAGGGGCAATGTATTGAACCGGAACAAATAATTGTGATCTGATTCCAATCATCTCTGTAATCAAATTAAGATGGTGGAGAACACAAAAATCACCATATCTAGTAATAACGTATGTACCAAGTTGATGGCGGACGAGAGGTCCCCATCTTTGTACAAAGTATACATGTTTTCTGGTTGAATAATTCGTGTTCAAATTTAAACATGTCTTCTTCTTGACTCATTAATTGTCGAAATTATACGCGTTATCTGCTTTCCTAATTCCTAGTCATTTTTTTTCAAATTTTCTGCATGACTAATTCTTCGTCGGAATATACATCTTTTGTCAGAGCACCAAAACGCACTTTGTGTTAAAATGGACTCAGTGCAAGGTATAGTCAAATGCACACATCTAGGATGCATGACTCCCGAATTATACAGGTGTAAAACCTATGTCATCTAATTCAGACATTTACAGGACATTAAGTCTAAGTCTGACAATTGAAATTTTCTTTTAAAATCAATCGATTTTCAATCAATCATTGATTAAACTCTTTAATCGAAAAACATTTTAGCATAATTGTGTAACAAGTACGGTGACATATTGGAAGCATTGTCTAATTGTATTTTTGCGAAAATGATTCTAATATAAGAATATACCGCATTTGTCCAAAGGGGCCTAACAAAAATCTGTAGCCTTGAAAAGTAGCTCCCGCTTCAAGATCACCATTATTCATCAGGAGCAAATGTTGGAACTGGGGTAACTTTGTCACGATCCTATTACCGATAGTCGTTGATTCCGATAACAACACTTCGTGGCATGAGTATCATTTATTCGTGATTACGTCAGCAACTATTTACAAGTTTTGGTTTGAAATAAATAAACTAGCCAGTATTACCGGTGAAAGTTAATTAAAATGAAACTAATCTCCACGCTATTTTAACAATGAGATGTTCTGGTATTGTCTTCAAGTTATACATCGATTTATTAAAGTGGAATTGATAATTCAAAGTTATTTTTGACCAAAACGAAGATTTTATTAAATCCGATAAAACAAACATTTGTAACCTCTATGTTTATGATTATTGTCGCTGTCAACTGGTGGTTAGATTAATTTTCCCAGGAACCTTGATTTCATAAAGGGATCTGTATCATCTTTAAAAATAGCTTTCTTCTCCTTATGTTGAAAATTAAGAACTGATTTTACAGAGACAAATGTTGGATGCTTAAATAAATTGAAGATTAATGTCAGAACAAGTTAGTACTTAAAACGGTGAGGAATACCGAGTGTTGTTGAAATGTTATATCCTGTTGTAGGATTGTTGTATTTCGATCAAACGATTATGTTATTTGCCTGAGAATGAAGACAATTGTTTAGCTTTACGACCGGGAACCTTTCGTAGTTTGGTCTAATTTTGACTTTTAATTTACTTACAAAATTTGCAATTTTCAAATTCTTTGACTTGACCATGATGACTAAGTTACTTTTTCTGTCAATATCGATGTTAAGCTCATCACGGCGATTAGTCATCGGCATTCGACATTTGCAGTCCACTTATATGACTCATTTACCACCATATGACTTTAGCAATCCACTTAGGTACTTTAACGTCCACCTAACTTGATCAGTCATCGCTATATGATATGCAGTCCATTTAACTGGATCAGTAAGCGTAAACAAATTAGGGAATCAAACTTCATCAGAGAAACTATTGATGTTGCCAAGCACATCATGCAATAATTTCATTTTTATCATGTATCATCTTCAAATTCAAAGCCTACTGGTCCGTTTCGATACAATAACTTCTCTGTTCACAGAAAACACTGGTGCACATTGGGAAAATGACTTGAACATTTATAATGTGAATTTAATCCCAAGAGATTGCATATAACTTTAGTGTGCGACAAAATTAATATACATTGTATTGTATTATATCTCATTGTAGTTTCTGCAGAGAGATATCTAACATCAGATTGTGTTGGTTCAGCAATAACAGTCGTATTCTTGAAGTCGAAATTACTTCCAGCATAACCATCACGACATACAATTGGCTTGAACCAGAACTTTAATCATTCCAGCCTGTGTTTGATGGTATAACTTTATCAGCCACGTCAACAATCTTCCTCAACAGAAATACGCTTAGTTATCCAGGAATTTCTACAGCAACATCGTATTCCAACATATGACTAGAAAATGTCGATCGCCCCAGCTGATGCAGACTGCATGTGTTGCGCGTGAAGAAAGTGATGCCATGAACTGGACCTATGTATGAGGCTCGTGTAATAAAACTTGCCCACTGTTTATTATTATAAAATATAATTTTAACAAAAGTCGCGTAATTTTCTCTTTGTTAGCTTTCCCGATCAAGGTGAACTTGACCAAGCAGCTCCCCAGTGATAGATTGGTTGCCTGAAAAATAGATTGCATCTTAAACTCACCAATTATCCTCATCTGCTCTTTCGTTATATATCTGAAAGCTTGGTGCATGATTCTGGCACTATGGTACTGGAAACTATTATCTTCGAAATAATGCAAAAACAGGTTCTCCGACCTTAAACAATATATTGGAATGTGGGAATGATTGCCTGCTTAAAATTTTATTCTCTGGGTCCAAACTAGAGATTTAGCCCTTCGTGTGTTGCAATGGATTATCTTTGTGAATGCGGTGAGAGAAATGTGGCCTCACTGGTTTGTATCTTCAATATATCTTACATTCCCATGACAAATGTCAAGATGTCTTGGTCTTTAGGCAGATTGTCAGCACAATGTAGAAAATCAAAGCGTATTGTTAGCTACATATAACACTTTCTGAGCAAACGAAGTATGCAACTAGATCTGTTGCAGTTATAAAGCATATTCGTGGTCGTTATTCTATGCGGACATGCATGGCGATTTCATCATATCCAACTATGTACTGACATTAGGGAACATCTTCATCATATGCATTTACACACACAGCAATTATTCTTGGATGCATCATCCATAACGAATATGTCACTTAATTATAAACTCCTTAGTTTGCGTTCATTGCTGTGAGAATGGCTTTGCGATGGCAATCACAAGGTTATATCTCAATCAGGTAGCTGCTGCTTTTTAGTGGTAGAGAAGAGAGAAGCCAACATTCATTATTATATGACTTTATGGCAACAACCCACAACAGGAAGAGAGGACGTCGCTCCTTGGTATGTCCTATGTAGTGGAATATAGAAGTAACATGTCATGGAAGCAGAATCGACTTCCTTTTACTCAAGTGGTCTTATGCACCTGACTCATTGTTTATAAGACTTTTTGAGTGGCTTCTTCAATATGAACTATCCTCCACGTAATACAGACCAGACACTAATGCGCATTCTTACAAATCGCCTCAGATAGCAGCAGCATGTAAGCTTTCTGCGAGAAAGTAGTATGTATGTATGTATGTATGTATGTATGTATGTATGTATGTATGTATGTATGTATGTATGTATGTATGTATGTATGTATGTATGTATGTATGTATGTATGTATGTATGTATGTATGTATGTATGTATGTATGTATGTATGTATGTATGTATGTAGTATTAGGTTCGTAGACAGTTTGCTGGCTGGCGTACAGTTGTCTTTCATCAAGTCAGAATAGTCTGCCAGAATTAGCCACCAGTTTTATAATAAATGAAACAAAATGTAATGGGTCATGAAAGAGACTTGCGAACCAGCTAACATCATCTGACAAAATTTCGTGCAATTGTTAAGAGATGTTGCTATTACGTTTCCAGATTATGGTCTCCTAAGACTTGATGTGTGGAGGTGAGTTCACTTTCATTTTTCGTTTAAATCCAACTACTCATTTTTGCATTGTATATTTTTACTTCCACCAGGAGAATGATTTTCTAAATTCCTTTCTAAAAGAGCCACTTCTGAAAGGATGTGTTTCTTCAGTTTCACAATTAATCTAAGATGTTTTTTCGATTAATTGCATTAAAAGGATTTGCTGCCTGCGATGATGTTATGTTCATGTCAACAACTTGTCAATGGTACAGATGCCTTACTATCAAGATATATTTTCCTTCCTCTCCTGGGACTTGTTTTTTGTATACTGTGATATGACACTGGTAAGTATACTGGTCATTCATTCTGCATTGTCAGCTTTCGCAACTCCAACACACCTGGCGATCATTGATCAAAGATTTCATTGACGGTTATAATACACTTACACTGGGGTTATGTAATTACTCGTTGGAGTACTATTCAGGCGGTACAAAGGGCGACAACCGTAACAGTGAAAACGTTAAACACCAATGTTGATGATGTTCGCAGTTGACATACAAAAACGAAGAGATTTTAGTTCACACTTGTAACAAGTTAAACCGGGATGGATTTCAGATTTATAATAAAACACTTTTAATGGTGATACAAATGCAATGTGTCTTGATGAATGACTCAAATGAAAAATGAATCATGATTAATACGTGTGTTTATAAGATCCAAATGTTGGACAAATTAGCACCATTTGAAGAAATTTAATATTGTACCATAATAGGTTAACCTAATAATGTAACATAAACACGAATACAAGTAAACGATCTTACATTGTACAAGGAAAAAGGTTAATAAATCACAACAATTAAACATGACGACAGAAATAAATTGTTTTACTCATATAGAAAAATGATGTACTTTACTCGTGTAGGAAAATGTATTCATTCAAATAGCGAAAAATGAGGTATTTTACTCAGATAGTAAGATCATATAAAAATGGAACAGATATCATACAGTAAATCGTTAAATTCCCAAAACACTAGTTATAATAAACCCCCAAATTAGCCCACGGCTAAGAGAATACATGTAAAGATTTACACAAAGCACTCCCTCACCAGAACATTTCAAGCGGCCAGTATTACAAGTTGTCACCGACCGCAGTTCAATCACTGGGTCAATAGATCGCACTTTGCATCGTATTTATTGGAAGCTCCATCACCCTGGATAATGTTACAAAGAGATACCAGTTTCTGAAGTCTTCTCTTGAGACATACATGAAAACGTATCAGTCATAGTCTACTTTCGTTAGCGTTCAGGGACTTAATACGGAAATATTTAAATGTGCAGCAACACTACTAGCAGCTCTTAAATTAAAATATTAATCAGACATGAAATCTTTCTTTTTCTATTATAATTCACATGCAGATACTATGACCATTTTTTCTTCTTGCACTTTATTCAAACTTGTTATTGCTTGCAACTGAACATCCTTGATTTTACTATGTACATGACCTACTAGATTGTTTTCTTGTCTTTTCATATTTGTACCACTTTCTCAGTTATAATCATTAATCAAGGTGCAACTGTAAGTGGTGGATCCAGATTTATTATTTAGGGGGAGTGTAATGGTGGTAATCGAGGGTTCTGTGGGAGAGAAACACTTGGAAATTCTGCATTGTTAAACATTTCCTCAGGCTTAAAATGATAATCATACATATAGAAATCTCATTCTAGGAAACGTTCCGCTTGTGTAACATTCATTATGTTGGCGGATGGGAGGAGATGCATTTTTCAGAGTCCGTCCGCTTAGAGTCAATATGTTGTTCGAAATTTATTAACTCGCACTTCTAAGCTTCACTATTATGTTTTGGAATATTTGCGAAGATCTCTTACATATAAAATTATATATAAAATAAATTAAGGACAGCTCTGCCTTTCAATTATGGTCATCGTAGCGTCTGCTATAATGTATATGTTTATTTAAACGATACATTGACTCTCTTTTCGAAACAATCTGGAAACAATTCTCAAATACGGCACCTTTGTTCACGTACTTTGAGCTGAAAAAGTAATATTTAGATGGGATTTTTTTTAGACGAATCCGGTAAGTCACCATCGACTGTGATAAGTTAATGTGCATGAAATACGAAACTTCACTACTGAACGTGCTTTACAACGAGCTTAAATGTAAAGGCACTACCTTAAATATAATTTCACTAAATTAAATGTAATTTCACTAACTTAAATGAAATGCCACTAACTTAAATGTAATGGCGCTAACTTCGTGTGGTTGCAGCGTGCATTATTTGCACTTTAACTCCCAATGCACAATTGATATTAAATCCTTATTCAGATCTATGAGAAATTAATTCTTATATCAGCAATATATTGCAGTTCTTGTAATAAATATTAAATGCCACGGAAGAGCTCAATGATATTTGACGTATCTGACATTTCATCTCTTTCTATCTCCAATACACAGTTAAGATAGTTTCGATATTACTGCATATTGTACAACATATAGATGGATATATTTGGACTGACGGACAAAAAGATAGCAAATAAATAAATATGCAAAAAAGATAGATAGATAGATAGACAAACGGACAGATAGGTAGATAGAAAGTTGTCTAGAAAGCATGTCTGATTAAATCAATGTCTATTTAACATGGAAACTAACAGTGGCATATTGCGTAGCCTTGACGAAACAGGCTCAGTAAACATTCCCTAAACTTAGTCTGCTCTCAAGTTAAAACGGACAAAAGTACAACTTTCTATTCAACATTTATGGGATGCAAACTTGGATGAAACACCTTGAAACGAATCTTATCAAAATTGATTTTGAGATTTAAACATTAGCGAACCAACGAAAGAAATATTTTATTTTTTGCATTGGATACATTTTTCTGGCTTGTTAACCCTGCTTTTGTTATAATAGAAAAACATATTTATGTTATTCTGTCATGCAATAAACATGCATTCAACATCAGTGTTTTTGTGACGTATGAATCATCGTTTTCCAGCCTACACAGCGATGCTTTGGCACATGATGAAGGGACATTACCAAGAATACGCCTTTAAATGCCTCCGTAAAGGTGAATAGCGCAAACAAGCATCAAACACAGTCGTAAAAAAGTAACGTAAATATGCTGTATAGTTTCGCGAGTAAGTCTACCTATTTTTGCCTGGTTTCTTTCACAAGATTGGGTGTTGAGGATGTTCAGGACAGGATTTCATAGGAGCACACTATGTGGGTCACAATATTGAACATAGCAGGCCGAACATAATGGATACGTTTTGAAGGCAGGAATCATTTGCCAAAATGTTAAGACGATACTCTTTTAATATTTTTGCACGACGGAAAAGACAAAGCATATAATTACCACCAAACAATTTTTATCAGACAAGGCCATACTTCACACACTTTGACTTATACATTAAAATGGCCACTATGTTGATTTAGTCTAGATCCAAGGGGATATTATGACTGCCTACTGACCAGTATTCTGGCCTGTCAGTGCCAACTTGATGATCATAGCTGACAATACAATACACCCCATCGAAAGAGATCAATAGTACTCTCGATGCGGACTACACATTCCCTCGTAAAGGTTCGAAAAAGATCAATAATAGTCCAAAATTACATTCAAAACTGTTTGGGAATACTCTGCTTTAAAAAAAAATTTCAGCAATGTTTTATCATGTAGGACTAAACAAAATTGCTTTCAGTAGATCGGTAAGGAGATGTTAAGAAGTGAGATTATGTAAACCTACATTTTATCTCATTTGCCAAAAAAAATAATTCATCACAAGGATTAAGGAAACATATTTTTAAAACTACTTCTCAGAGACCGGATTAAAGACCACATATATAAAAGTATATTCATTTCAGAAAAGGCAGAAAAACTTTCCTTGAAACTTCTCTAATCTTGTTTGAGCTGATGCACAAAATATTCATTCATTAATTTCACCTTGAATACATGAAGAGTGTTTTTAATTTTCCTTTTCATTACAGCATGTACTGAACAAAACTGAACGATCTTACCATGTATATTTCGATCCAGACATATCTGATGGTTTTATGAGAAACAATTTCTGTCTGGGCATTGTGTGATATTCAAATTGGAACCGTAGAAAATCTGCTTTATAGGCTACTTTGGACATGTCTCAGAATTTAGGCTGTATACAAGCAAAGTTAAAATTATTTTACAGCTCGATATGAAATACAACATCCTTCACCATAATTGGAAGTGCAGAGTTTCAACAGCCACTAAAATCGTTCAAATTCCTTCTCATATGACTTACTTCCTGTCTTCTTGCTTTGGGAATTTTTGATTCACCTACACACCTTTTGTAATCAAGAACTTCAGTTAAAAAGAACAAAACAAAGATATTACTATGAAACCATGTTCATTCATAATTTAGTAAGTCGTATTCATATGATGTGTGTGAGTGTGTGTGTGTGTTTCCTTGATGAATTGACCAAATTAAATTAATCATAACAGGAAAAAAAATAAACCAAATTGTAAACACTTAAACAAGGACCATTATATCTAATTTTGATTTAAGTACTCCTCTCTCTCATCTTGAGATTTAGAAAGTGGATTAAATTCAGCTGCTGTCGCTACACCTAAATTATAGTAATTTCTTTTAAATCTCAGTTATAGCATAACTTACATGCATTAACTAATTACATTTTCCGAGCACGACATGAATGCGTTAAAGTTCCATTATAAACCAATCAACCATTTGTCTTGTGAATCGAAACTCAGTATATACAATTTATTTCTTGTTGTTTATATAATTTACTTTCCGACCAGAATGATAATTACCACTATTTTAAGTGAAGTAGATGTGAATAAACGTACCGTTCATGTTTGCCAAGTCGTGCTTTTTATCATACGACCGCATAATTCTGAACTTATTCTCAGACATTTATGACATATGTCAACACTAACACCTTAATTCTTATATGTTAGTTTTTGCACAGATGCAGACGCTATCTTTCATCATTTTTCATATAAATATTAACCCATTATACCGAACAAAGTGTAATATAATAACAGTCGACCACCGGATGTGAACAACACCAAATAAATACACATTAATATAGGATTACACACTCAAATCCAGAGGCATCGATCACCCAACACAAAGGATGGAGGGGATGCTATGTTTGTTAAGCATGTGGGTCATAACAGACACCCAAGACATTCCAAAAGTATGACCATCCTGTGACTTCAAAAGCCAGACCATAAAATTGCACGCACAAAATAACAACCTTATAATTGTTAACCGTTATGTAACACTAGATCAACGAAACCTCACATTCGATTATATATACAAAATAATAAGGAACTTGAGGAATGGGTAGTAATATTCGGGGACTTCAAAGGCCACAACGAAATGTGATAAAGCTATAAAAGTGTTGTTAAAGAAAAGATCTCAACTAAACTGACCAAAACATGCAATTTGGTATTTTCAAATAGCCGATCCTATAACACGATTAGAAGACAACAGGACAAACATAATCTATCGACTTATCCTTCTGCACACCAAGAACAACAGGTATAACCGAATAACAAGTCGACAAAATGACACATTAAAGAGTGTTTACAACCCTGCATATATAGAAATCAAGCTCTAAGGATTCCAAAATGACATGTCACTTCCGCAAAGATGGAAGTACGAACAAGCCAACTAAGACTTCTGGAACCGTTTCCAAACATCAGGGGAATCAATCAAACATACATACATACATACATACATACATACATACATACATACATACATACATACATACATACATACATACATACATACATACATACATACATACATACATACATACATACATACATACATACATACATACATACATACATACATACATACATGTACTTTCACAGAATAGTGCAGTATTTCAACCCTTTCATTGTCGATTGCTATGTGTTTCCAGCTTCTTTCAATGATATTAGCAGTATCGTCGATCAATAATATCGGTGGTTGAGTTAAAGAACTTTATTCTATCACTGTCTTTTTCTTCTACAGTATCTTATTCAGAAGAATCTGTTTCGAATTGGTTATCATATTCTATGCTCTGCTGTTTTTTGTTTTATGTAACTCCTCATCTTTTATTTCCTTCGCCATTGTTTAAAATCTTTTGCAGCTTCAAGACGTTTTTTGATCCTGAAACTCTATCAAAACGTCCAGATATATCTTACAATAACACCTTCTTGAATATTTCGTAATTATTGTTAGCATCACCAATTTCAGTTTTGTAATCTAAACCATTTCTAGCCTCATTCGCTTTTCGTATTACATTATTATTTTTTTTTAGAAAAGACTCTATTCGTCAATTATCTCACATTTCATGGATATTTGAATTTAAGAACTTTATATTTAACCACAAATGCAAAATATTATAAATTGTCAGTCTTTTAACATGGTATTTTTTAAAAATACTTTTCTGTTATTTTTTCTTCTGTTTTTCCTCAATAGTTTGTTGGGGTATTGTTTCGTTGTTCTCTACTCTGCTTGCTAAATAACAAATATTTTTCTTTCAATAGTTGGAAAACCTCAGATTCTTGTGCGTCACCAATTCGCTCAATTAATAGCAGCAGATTTTGTTTTGTTCTTCCTCAAGTAGTCCTCGCAAACCTTTTCTTTATCCACACAGCGTTGCTTGCCAAGTACATCTTCGGTGATAGTCTTAAAGAGCCTTGCAGAGATATATTTGGCTTGTTATTGTCCAGTACATTCTTGCTCAAAGTTTTTCTTAAATGCATGTCTTCTTGACACATATTTCTTTGGAATTTCTCGCTCCTTCTCCATCACTATGAATAACACATCAATTTTATAATTCTTTGCAATCTAAGAACTTCCGCTTCGAAACATGTACTTTTTATCTCTGGCAAGATTATTGAATAAGACAAAGCACTGATTCCTATGAGCAGCTTCGTGATAAAATGACTGTTCAATTGAGTCTCTGGAATTGTCAGTGCATTGTTCTTTTGATACGTTTTGCATGTTGATAATGTGAAGTCCGTTAAACAATATAAAACAACCCGCATGTTTTGTTCAGAAAAACGATTAACATTTAAATCACATGGGCAAGATAAATTGCATTACATCTTCGATTTCTTGACAACGAAAAGTAAAATTTTTGATTTTCCATTTTTTACATTGCTTAACGGGGTGTAATCAAGCACAATAATTTTATGTTTGTCAGATTCTAGCTCGGCAAGAGGAACAAGCTCTTTGGGCGTTCTTTTAACAAATATATCTTCGCAAACCAAACACCTGATTAATTATCTAGTTTTTCGAACTCATACATTGTCCTTCTGGGGATGTATTGTATAAATATATAAATATACATCCGGTCGCAGCTGAATATGTAGTTGAGTAGCAAATTAATTAGCACGTTTGTTTTTGTCATGAATTTACTACATACATACATACATACATACATACATACATACATACATACATACATACATACATACATACATACATACATACATACATACATACATACATACATACATACCTACCTACCTACCTACCTACCTACCTACCTACCTACCTACCTACCTACCTACCTACCTACCTACCTACCTACATACATACATACATACATACATACATACATACATACATACATACATACATACATACATACATACATTCATACATACATACATACATACATACATACATACATACATACATACATACATACATACATACATACATACATACATACATACATACATACATACATACATACATACATACATACATACATATAATCGATGACCTAGTAAAGGTCATTGCGAATGTATTTGTAATCTATTATGTCTATTTATCCTCCTTCGATCAGGATTTCAAATGAACCTATATTTTTTATCTAAGCAGAAAACGGAGATCGAAATAGTTGATATTGATTATCTAGAACTAGATAATGAAGAAGAGAGAAGAGCAATAAATATAATTAATCGAATGAAAAAATAACTTTACATTCACTCTATTTAACGGAGAACAGCGACGATTTTGCGAGATAGGCCAGGATTTGAAATACGCTATCAGAGACTTTGATACAACTGGCAATTATTCTCCTGTAAGTGACTGCGGCGGAAGGTGGAAAAATATTTGATGAATACACCGCTCGAGCTAAATAAAGAAAATAGTTTGATTATTGATAAATCTAACCTTATAAAAACAACATTTCATGGTGGTAAGAAACCAGAGCAGGAGTGATTAGGAAGATTTAAGACGACTTGACAAACTAGCTGCAACAAGAAAACACAAGTTTCTAAAATTGAACTCAATGGCACGTGTGCTAAAAGTCTAACAGTTTGTGTACTCGGTACTGACTATTTTGATACAATCACGCTGTTGAATTAGAAGATAACAGTGGTGACACTAACCTGCTGACAACAGCGTTATCTAGTTTTGATAGACTCTCTCACCGACCATAAAGAAAAGTATAACGTAAATCCCATTACTGCTGCGTTAAACCCAGTCTCAGAAATTCAGT
Organism: Potamilus streckersoni; assembly: GCA_016746295.1. Taxonomy (NCBI): domain Eukaryota; kingdom Metazoa; phylum Mollusca; class Bivalvia; order Unionida; family Unionidae; genus Potamilus; species Potamilus streckersoni. Next base: position 1,614,958 of record JAEAOA010001918.1, read on the forward strand.
CCAGCATTAAATTGTATGATAATGTATTCAATCAAGAGCATGGCAACATTATAACTGTTACAATGTATCATTGACGAAGATTGTTAATCAGATTATACTTCTAAGCAACTGCATTAGAAAACAATGCAAAAGAAGCCGTAAAGGTATTTGACAGAAGCAAAATACAGAATTATCAAAGAGCTGGTTTCCGGGTACATAAACCCACCAGCCATAAATATAGGGGAAGTTGATATTCTCAGTCTTTTAAGATTTAGAACTGCATATGAATTCTCAGGTAGCATCTGGTACTTAATTTAAACTGGGTCAGTTATCCTATGTTGCTTTTAAATCAACGAAACAAAACATTTATCCTGATAGTGTTAATGATATTATAGATGTACCAACTCATTTTGACCATCCATTTTTATCAGTCGTTTTATCTGATATGATGATATTTCATCTGATGTGTACGATAAGTACATATGGTTTCTTGTTCGGTCCTATCAATATTATAAATTAGTGCTCTGATCAATAAGGTTTCTGCCAAAATATGTTTACTACGGTGATTGAAATAAGTACAAAACTAAATTCATAATGACAAAAAACAGATAGTAGACTTCAATCATATTTCATCATGTCTTCAAGAGAAAGATAGAGACGAGCTGATCAAATAATACAAAAACTATCATACAAAATGTTTACTGTGTCAGACGCGCCAGAATATATGACAGCAGTATAATAAGTATACTTAATTATGTTCCACAAGTATTAAAAACAGTTTGAAATTTCGTACAGAGGGCTGAAACGCAAACCCATTATTGTTTATATTATCAAGTAGATGTATTGCCTTATCAACAATAAATAAAATGATCGGGCTAAAATACAAAACTAAAAATAGCATTCGACTTATTATAAAATTCTTCATCAATTTCATGGTTATATTAAAGGTGAAAGTTTATAATGTTAGATCTGATACAGGAACTGAGAGTCAAAGACGATTTACGCATAGATATGATACCAAACAGAGTTGCGAAATATGAAAAACGATGCTCAGTAATTTTGTGTGAAATCGCTCAAAAGTAAGATTAAATTTATATAAAAAAGAATAGTAAATACTTTGTGTAAAATATGCACCATAGTACGAGACACAATACCATAAAAAATGTCAAAAGAGAGTACCTGACGAACAGGTTGAATATCTCTCATCTTGGGTAATATTATGTTTGTTTTTCCATTGTGCTTAGAAACAAACTTTTAGAGATTCGGAGGGCAGTCTATGCCGATTTTCAATTTTATAATTGTTGGATAGCTATATTCGAGAGGGATTGCAATAAAATACAACCAGGGTGCTTCGTTCAGAGGCCATGCATGTTACACCTGAATATTAGATTTTTATAATTTAAGAATTGCTCGTACAACTATATCACGTCATTGTCAAATGCTCGAAGACGTTCCCCCAATTATATAATAGCTTATGTCACTGAACGCAAATTGTATGTCTATCGCAATTTTCTGGACTCGAACCCACAAAGTCGTTTCCACTACTTGATTCCAACGGGTGTCCGCACGCCTTAACCACGCAGCTACCCAGCTCATAATGAGATACAGATGAAATTCAGATGTATAAAGCATAAACTAATACCCTTAGAGCATCTGTTGTAATATATGCAATTATTGATGATTCTTTAAAATTGCAGCGAGCTATATTATTCGCGCATTAACAGCAGCCCGAAATGTGACATGAGGAAATTCTCAGTGAGTTTTTAATAGTCGATTTGAATTTTGAGTGAAATTAGGTATAGTAATTTTGTGTGAAAATATCAGATATAAATCAAGTAAAGCCTGCGGTAGTAGACCATAGTGGTGTTATGAGGTGTCTGACAAACTCAATTTTGTATGACGACTATGATGGTACGTCCTTGAATAATCAATAACGAAACACATTTTGTTGCCTTAATAAGGTTGTCTTCGTACTTGGTTAGACTAACTTGTGGGGGCCGGGGGGGATAATTATGTGGTCATAAAGTTCAACATAGGAGTCTGGGCCAGAAATTCCTTATAGCCCACTACTGGCGCTTTATACGAAATACGATAAAGAGGAATAATCCGCAAAGGATGGTAGCAGGCAGTAGTAATCCCAATCTCTGAACCAGGAAAACCAGCAAATGATATAAAATCATGTAAATCCATATCATTAATTAACATCATGTATAACATAATGCAACTATGATTAACAGCCAAGGAAGACAGGGACTAAAAGCCAATACGCATAACACTATTGAAGAGCTAAATAGATATGAATTCCCAATTAAACTAACATTTGGACAAAAAAAGCAAGCAATGAATCTCACTGCATTTCTCGTAGACATGAAAAGGTTCATGACCTGATGTGAAAGAAAGGGCTGATAGACAACCTCAAGCTACGGAATCACTGGCAATATATACCAATGTATAAACAACTTCCTAACCGATCGAAAAATAAATATCGCGTTGAGCAAGATGTCCCAAACAATGCACATGGTAAAGGGCACACAAATGGGAAAAATAATTAGCCCAATACTCTTTAACATCATTGTAAACTATCTGGGAATATATATTGACTCTAAACTCTTCGATTAAGCACAAGCAATGAAGTAATCAGATAATTATATAAAGGGCTACTAGACATGAGAAAATGTGAAGATAAATGAGGAAGCAGGAAATAACAATAGGCGTAGTGTTTAAATCATGAGGCACGAACTACCCAGCCCAAACAAAGCTAATACTCAACGGAGTACCTATCAAGTTTGAAAAACAAGCGACTTTCTTGGGTATAATTCTCAATGAAGTGGGCTCGTGGGCAAACCACATTATATAGCTCTTCAAACGGTACAATAGAGACATCAACTTGCTACCCAACCTCAAAGATGCAAACTAGATGTCTAACATAACAACCATGTACACAAGCTCATACAAGCTAATCGTGATCTCGGCAGTCAAATTTATGAATCAACGAGTACCACACTGCCCAGGAAAATGCATATAGTTCAATCAAAAGCGCTATTGTCAAGCAACAACGTATTAAGCAACACACCAGCACTATAACAATTATATAAGCACAGTTTTTCTTTTAAAACGTTTTAAAAATTAAAGACGGTAAAACACTAAACTTTTGGCAAACAAACTCTAAATTCACACCCTGAACCACTTGGAGCCTATCAATTGCAAAAAGACTGCTCCACCGACTACTACTCCGCTATTATCCCTGCTTAAAATGATAGGTGAGAAGTATGCGATGCGTGCATTAACGCGCCTCAAGGTGCAACAAACAATTAGGATTCTGCGCGCAGTGTGCAAAATTAATCCAAGAAACAGATTGGGTTCAGTGTAAAGTCCGCACCCAGAATCCCTGAAATGGAAGACATTTACTCTCAGAATACTGGTAAAATCTTGTGAGTTTCGGCTCCACTCCCACTTGCAAATTGACTCACATGACCGAAAGGCGTTGGAAATGATGATTGGATAGCTTAATCGATAATCAGTAAACGACCCTATAGTCAGGCAGTGCATAACGTTCTTGAAAAAGTTTACTGATATGTTTCTTTTTTCATCTCTGAAACATAAAAGAGTACGTTTAAGCTTCCGTGGAATTGACCCAGTCATCGTAGGGGTATAGTGACAGAACTACCGACTGTAACAGTAAGAGGAGATTTTATGTCAAATAATTGATCTTCAAAGAAATGTTAATTGCATCGTTTTCTAGGCTATCAAAAACTGATGAAAGATATGATTATTTTGGGAAAATTTAGAAATATTTGATTTTGATTGGTTAGTTTAAATTAGAGCGTATACTTTATAAATAATGGAAATTTAAGGTAGAGGTTTAGCTCAGAATGCTTTTGTCCGATTTTGCCTTGTGAGAAGGAAAAACGGGTCCGGCTCCCTGGAAACCTAAAATAATAGAGTTTCCTTTTAAAAGAAGTAAAGAGGCCAGACAGATATCTTGAAAGGAAAAGGCAGGCTATAGGGCTAGGATGCACAACTGTGTGGAAAAGAAACAGCAATAAGATACGTAATTTTAATTTCTATATAATATTATATTTCGTTTGTTTGGTTTTATGATTCATGGATGTCTAGTGTATTCGATCTCATAGGATTCGATATGTTAGGGTGTTATGCAATTTATTTTTTTTTTAATTTAACAGTTACTAGTTCATTGATATAATTGATGGATTTGTGATGTAATTATAATTTCGGATGTGTAGCTTTTCATAGGGATTAATGAATTAATCTAAATATGTAGAAATTCTTATGGTTATATGAATTAAATTCCTTTGCATATAGGATGATACCAGTAACGTGAGTTAATAATATGTGCATATTTATATAAGATTTTGCAATACCGAAATGATCTTGCATGTTATTGGTTTCTGTAAGCTAGGATTTAGTTAATCGAACATTGAATGGAATTAGCTAGCCATAAGGAGTCGGATAGTAATGAATGCAGATATATACGGCAAGCTAAGGACCGTTAATTGTAATGTCACATTATGTCAGAATTTATGCAGTGTGGTAATATATTTATGGTTCTGAAAAAAAAGACGAAGGTGAGAGATTTTATATAATCGGAAAGAGGTTGAGAACATGAAAGATTTTAGCGTTTTTATTGTCATTTAAGAGAACTGCTTTCTATATCCATTCCCGAGAATCCGATGAGGACAATCCAAAAGGGAGGGCTCAGCATAGAAAGTGTCACAGGGAGGCCAAGCGTACACGTTAGACGTCGAATATACCAAGACTAAAGAACAATGAAGCCAGGTGATACAATGCAGCGTAGATATTGTACTTTTTCACCACTTGTTACTATGATGAACAAATACACAAAGTGAACACTGCTATTGAATTTCATTATTGTAAATTTGTTGGGTTGAAATTCCAATTTTGTTTTAATCAATTTATGGTATTTAATTGTTAATGGGGCCTCGTGTTTGTTCCTTTCTTTTCAATAGTTTCGTTTAGTTCTCTGTCAATATCTTCTATCTACTCACACTGGGTAATATCATCAAGGGAGGTCATTCCCTAGATAGCGATCGCCAAATTAATTAACAGGACACTATACACCAAACAACACCACCTGACAGACTACTTAGGCAGTACTAAACAATAGGGAAAGAAAGAGACACTAGGGGACAAGAATGAAGTCAGAAAATATGTCACCCAAACAAATACAATGAAGCCCAAGTGCAGCCTATAGAAAATAAATTGTCATCCTCAATAAATGATATCCATGCCCACACTGACCCCCCCCAAAAAAAGAAACACAAATCTATAGTACTCACCCAGCATAACATACATGTACATCTATAACTTGCATGCCAAGCATCAACATACCTACACCCCCCAAAGTCTAAACATACACACTCACACTTATCAAATAAGGTTTTCATACTGACTACAATGTCATCTTTAGAAGAAGGCTAACAGTCCCTTAAAGGATAATGATTTGTCCTATTTACAACACTCACGACATCGAGATACACGAATTAAGATCACAAACAAGCAACACCTACTGTAAGTTCAATTGAGTCAGTAAACCTTTTGAAACACTGAAGTACGCACAGTACAAGAAAAATAATAAAACTACTAAAGAATATGAAAATTTTCACAACTTAGGAATTCTCGATTCGAATGTGACTATACCATGTCTGGCTTTAGGTTAGGGACCGTCCCTCACAAAATAGAAAACTGCAGATAGATTTGATATAAAAGTAGTTATGCTGCTTGTGTGAATGGTTACGGCATTAAACAGAATAAAACAGGAATCATGAATTCGATGCGCCTTTGCTTCCTGCGGCCTTCTCTATTGAAACGATTATAGGGGACAACCGCATAATAGTAAGAGTACGCAAACATGTGCATACTAAGGAACGGTCGATGCTAAATAAGCTATATGCGACTATAATCCGAAGAACTTATGAACAAAAGAACAAAGTAAGAGGTCAGTTGCCGAATTTAGTGTATGTACCTGATAAAACAAAAACAATTTTGACCGTATGCCGTAACTTATGGCAGATAAATAGCATTCTGTTTGTGCATCTCAGTGTATTCCAGATGCAGAAAATGACATAGCAGAAAAGAATTATATTGATTTAATGTATGCAAAACAGCACATATTTAACATTATACATAATTCATATAGGTTGCACCATTGCATAAGTGAATGAACAAAGGAATGACTGAAGGCAATAAAAACACGTGTTCAAATAAATCCGCGGAGAACGACGGAGAGAGAACTGAACAGCAAGGAACGATACACTATGTTGAAATGTATCGTGTACATATTAAACTTAGAATTAATAAATCTTCATTTTTGAGTAATTGATGTAGCTTGTACATGCTTGGTTTCTGCTGACAAAAATAAACAACATAAGACAGTCTAAGTGATAGCAGACATATTAAGACACAATGATACTAATCATTGGTCTCATTATCTACACAGTTCAAGTATCCTGTCATGTAATTCGTTTCATAAATGTCGACCAGTCTCGATAATTAATGGGTCTGATAAAACGTTTACTTTACTTAAGGCCTTCCTATGGCTGGCAATAGCAATTATTCTCAGATAAGAAGTGGTTTCGAACACTCCTTTTATATGCATATAATTCTATGAAGTTTTTGAACACCATTTAGGATGACGTATGTCTTTTAGTCTTTAGATAAAATGGAATATATATTAGGATGATGCCAGACTTCTCCAAATACTGAGCTTAATAAAATCTCACGTTAAAATATCAGTCTTATAATTCTCTCTTTCGCAATCAGTAAGCATTAATTTTTATATTTTTGGAAGAATATAATTATTTGTGTTTAGCAATGTGATCAAGTATTTAATTATCATCCCAAAACTCCACTTGCAAACATACTATTTGTAGAAAATTTGACATCAGCTCTCCACTTGGAATATATTTTATGATCCATTATATATTAGCTGCTTTCGAAAAGCCCCAAAGTTCAGAGTCAATAGAGAAAATTGGTGTAACGTAAATGGGTACAAGCTCAGATGTGATGTGTGATGTGATTATGATTTTTAACATGGCTTTAACAATTTTTCAGTCATATCGCTACGATGTCTGCAGTTTGGCAGTTTACAGTTATGTCTAGCACTGGGGCATCAAGCTGCAAACATGTAGCATGATAACCCACCCCATCACATTATCCTGACACCAAGCCGACTAGTCCTAACACTATCCTCTTAATGCTGAGCTCCAAGCCAGGAAGCTGTTAGTACCATTTTTGTAAGTCTTTGGTATGACTCGACTGCTGATCTAACCCACGACCTCCCACATCCGAGACGGAAGTGTACAAGCGTAGCACAAACTGAGATACGGCTCATCTAGATTCCACTTCAAAGTGAGCCAGTTTGCAAGCTGATCTGGCTCCCAGTCCAAACTGGTCATTTTGCAAGCTGATATAGGCCCCAATCCAAACTCTTCATTCTTGAAAGATAATCTAGAATTTATTCCAAACTTAGACAGCTTGCAATCTGATTTAGGTTTCCGTGCAAACTGTCATACTTGCTAGCTGATAGAGGTTCCATTCCAAACTGAGTCATTTTTTCAATCTGATCTGGGTTCCATTCCAAACTGGGCAGTTTTGGACTTTGATCAAGATCCCGATCCAAACTTAGCGTGCAATCTGATTTATGTCCCCTTGAAAACTGTATCAAATCTGCAGCTAATATTAAACCCATTCCAAACTTGGGCTTTCTGGCAAGTTGAGTTACGTAATATTCCAGAGTAGGCCAGCTTGCAAGGTGTTAATGTGTCAATGCATCACTGCTCTATAAATATTGCCTTTGGTTTGTTTGTTTTTTTTTTAATTTCGAGAAGTTTATAAGTAAGCTTTTCTTGAACGTTAGAGGCCAAAATTCGCATTCAAAGAAAATCAGATTTTGATACAGATACTAGTTATGCGGTCTCGCAATAGCAGATTTCTAGTCGTTATTTGGTAAAGTAATGAATCTTAATCATAATAATACGTGAGATTATGTTGATACCATCGCATTTATTTCTGTGATAATTAAAGACCATATACTGCTGTCAGCGGTGCGGTGTCATAGATTTAATACCAAGTAATGTATTCTCCTGGAAATAAAATAGATTTTATACGCAAAATTTAAAGCAATAGAAATAACAAGCCATCTGTTGTGTGGTCATCTCAAATATTTACTACTGACTAATGGAGACATAACAACCTATGTATCTCTCTGTCTCTCTTCATATTTCTCGTAAACAATAACAAATAAAAAACAGAAAGCAATTAATAAAAAATATGAATCTTCTGCATGTTTATTAGCTGGTTATTATGATGGATTTCGTGCTGACATCCATATCTCTCTCTCTATGTATATATATATATATATATATATATATATATATATATATATATATATATATATATATATATATATATATATATATATATATATATATATATAACTTTTATAATACCATCGGCAGCTCCATGGCCTTGCATTTAGGGCATCATTTACCTCGCATTGCTAAAGAGAAAATAAAGTTATTACCAATTAATCACTTATGATTCTAACTCATGGGTACATTCATTGGTTTCGTCGTCATCGTCATCATTACCAAAAAATAAACATTAACTACTTTGCCCCGATTGTAAACAATAATATATCAGTTTACTTCACTAATCAGCAATACTCCTTCATAGTTATAAATGTTTGCTTCCTTGCAAAAAAGTATACCACGTATCCGATTGAAACTTATATTTTAATAATGATTACAGGAATATAAACACTCTCATCAATCATTTTCAGATATACATAAGTAACGACTGTCCAAAACACACTTAAGACAAACCCTATACCCAATAAATTTCGCCTAATCCTAAATATCCTACCATTTCAAATAATTCTAAATTTCCTATCACAATTCAAAATGTATAGAATGTTCCGTGTGAATACAATTAGTCTTGAATAGCCTTATAAAATGCAATGATTGAATCCAGAATGCCTTTGAATGATGTCATAATAATCCAAAGGTCGTATAGTTAACAAGCACATTTTAATTCAAATAAACAATTTAAATAAACAATTCCACTAACATTGTTTCTTAACAGGGCTATACACGACTCCACGGTCTGATCTTATAAAGCAACGCGTAATTGTTTATGAAAACATTATTTGTTCATATATCATTTCACTTAGGTTCTTCAGAAAAATTCATTTCAACTATATTGTAAACACCTTCGCTTGTATGAACATTCTAAGATAGTAAACTATGTCAGGTATTCTATATAGATTCAAGTAAATATTATAACCACGACAAATTCAGGAATGCAAAAGCTTTATTTTTACAATCATTACGGCCATGATAAAGGTCGGTTACACAATACAAATTACATATACAAAATTATGATAACTGGTAATGCATCGAAAATATATAACTATTAGATACATCACCAACACAAAATGTAAATCTTTCCAAAACTCGTACATTAGATACAAGACAACAGTTTAGGCAACCAAGTAAAGCAAGCATTAGAGGTGTTTTTCGGGTTTAATAGAGCAACTTCAGTAAGCAAACTCACAAGGTTGAACATGTATAGAAATATGAAGGTTCGGAAAGACAGTGTCATTCATCTCGGTTTAATTAATTTGGAGCTGATTCATAATGAGATCCTCTATCTGAAACAATTCAAATATTTAATCAACCTCATGTTGACAGAAACTATATACAATATTTGCTTGAAATATAACAATGGAACAAAACATCACTCAGGAGACCATCAGGAAATGATCCTTTTTGGCAGGTGTCCTCTATAAATAGATCAAACTACACTGGGTAATGTATACTTAAGACTGTATTTGGTTAAATTGAAACTCAGCTTCAACAAGTTTACAAACTCAGATATTTCCAATGTTTGCTCGAATGCCTGCATTTAAGAGTTTGGATAGACAAAATAGATTCTGATATCCGGTCTTCTGCCAACAAGATCTCAAGTGACATTAAGATGTATTCTGATTGATTTGTGCAAGATCATTTCTTCAATTTTGCTATCAGCCATCTGGCTACCTAGTGTAGCAATAGAACAAGTAAATAGCAATACGATTGCCACCCTCCAATTGTCTACATACATCGCACTGACCGTCCAATCAAATGGCGGCATTTCCTTGCGAAACAAGTTTGATCCATTTTCAAGCAAATACCATTATATAGCTGAAGCCATGATCTTTTGACCACGAATAAAGTATTTCTTTAATTCTAAGTTTATACGCTATTTTTAAGGAATCTGAAACCATTTGCTATCAAAACTGCTTCTCATCCAGGTGTTTAAGTTAAAGGTGCAAGAAACCGTTTTATGCACAAATTAAATCCACCTGCTAATGTAAAATATCACAAAAGATCGAATACACAAGCGAGGACAAAACGCGAAAAGTTTTGGACAGTTATATTACAGCAAAGCATAAGTATATTATTCTTGACCTGAGAAGTCTGTCTTTGACAATTAATAGGAAAGAAAACCTATGCGCAACAACCCCAAACGTAAATTTTCATTTTTCATATCCGACGTTATATTTTGATGCCAGGTGATACTCGGAGTTTAAAGACAAGCCCGTTTGGTGATAATTATTAAAAATATTTTGTCCTAAACAGCTTGATACAATTCAAATTAGTTGTTATCCATGCTGTGTTTGAGATATTACACTTGGCCTTGAACAAATGTTTACTGCTATGGGTGATTATAGTCTGACTATACATCCCTGTTTGTGTGTACCCGCCCCAACTGATTTGAATAACAAAGACATATGTTATGATAAAAAGTGTACAGAACTAGGTCAATTGAATCATTGATTTATAATTTCTAACCTGACTGTGACCAGAAGGGCACAAATACTGGCATATCCTGCTTCTTTCACGCTTATCGGACTTTCCATACTAACACAGCGCCATGTTGAGAACACTGAGGGCTAGTTTATTTCCATCAACCAACATAATGATGTAGTTCATCCTATTTGGTAACTGCCTGATAATAACGTAAATTACCATAATGTTGGGAGTTTGGAATTATATCCCCTTTACAAATTAACGTATAAATTAAACGGCTTGTTAAATCCACGTGATAGGCAAACTTGATTTTGTCATTATATTCGTTTTCTTGATTTGGCTTGGTAAATATCCGAATAACGGTCCTATATATCGGAAGCAGACGACATATGTTATGCACATCTGTAGTAGAGCTGAAAATGGACTTGTCCAGGAACTGGAAATGGACCTCGAGCATGTCCGTCTATTATCTTGAAAACTTCCGTTAAGAATGAAACGCGCAGACGATGACGGTATTGGGACCATTCTTCTCACTATCATGTTAGAAATTTTAAATCAATGAATGAATTGACTAAGTTCCTTGATCTTTATTTCACATCAAAGATTTCCATTATTGAAATCGGTAGGGGGTACTAATAAATGGGTTGGTGTAGTCAGAATATAGCTCCTTTTCGTATCTGACTATATTTATTTCACAGCTTATATACTGCAAATTTAATATCGAAAGTATACATGCATCACATTAGTTTAAAGAACAATCAGTGCCGAGTTAAGTCTTGTGGAGACCCTAGGCAGTCGAAATCTCGAAAAAAAACCCTCACAAATTATCTCCCAATAAATTTTTAATTTTACCTACCAACAAAAGGCGTAAGGTCCATAGGCAGATACCTACTCTGCCTATTCGATAATCCAACACTGAGACCAATACAAGCCCGAGATGCCTAATTTACATATATATTCATATATTTGCTCATTAAACAATAATGTCTTAAAACGCATCAGCAACGTCCTATGAAATTTGAATTCGACCAGTTTACGAAACTATCCAGTCACCTAAAGCATTTAAATTGATATCATACAAGACGCAAATTTCGAAAACCAAGATTTATGTCCCTTAGACCAATTAACAGTATTTTTGATGATTCTCTTAACCCTTAGAAACCCTGACATATTCCTCCATTTATTTCACTTCATTTAATCCAACTATCGATTAGAAATAATCATACTTTAATCTTCGTTAATGTGTTTACTCCACACTGATGGTGTTGGGCGTTAAAAGAAACTCTGGCACATTTTATTCCGTGGTGCCAGTGCATGTTTTTTTTTTTTCTTGCTTATCTTTACTTCTGGCCAAGATTTCAAACGAAGGATAAGTAGTTCGACGAAACCGTACATTTATTGGGGATAAATTGCATCCTGTCGATTGAAAGATATGTCAGCTGGAGGGAGGACTAATGTTCCGATGATAGTTTGATTCAACTCAAATAATTAAAACTAATGATTACCATCAATTCCATCGGTCTGCTGACATGTTCCAGCATTGTTGGATTTCTCACGCGGTCCTGGTTATTTATTCAATGATAGATCTGTAATGATTTGGAAACCTAAAAGAAATGCTTACGTATAAGATGTGGCCTCCAGTAGAACTTGTTTACTTTGAATTAAGATAATGGAATCTAACAAATACTATAATCTAGAATAAACAGGTAACCTACTAATGTTCTTTGGATGGCATCAAAGAATATTTTTATAAGTAACACCTTAACCCCATACAGATCATTTATTTAAATAACGGTTTATACATGTTGGTGTACCATGGTTATGTACCACTGTCTCTAAATGGTGCCCAATGTATGAATAGTTCTAGTAAATGTAAAATAAAGCTATAATATATGTTATAATTAAAGTACACCATAGTGTCGGCAAAAGAAAGGAGATAAGGTTAAGCTTTGAAGGTTGATATATGACTTATGAACTTAGATTCTGTATTTTACTTCAAATAATTCATACAAAAACACTACATTTTTGAAAAGATCAACTTAAAGAAAATGCGCAGCTTTTTGTCAGCTGTATCACTTTTTAACAAAGCTATGCTTGTCAGTTATATCATAATTAGCACAGCCTTGTTTTGAGTTGTATCATTTACACAGCCTTGTTTTCAGTTGTATCATTTATACAGCCTTGCTTTCAGTTGTATCATTTATACAGCCTTGCTTTCAGTTGTATCATTTACACTGCCTTGTTTTCAGTTGTATCATTTACACAGCTTTGTTTGTCATCTGTATCATTTATCAACACAAAAGTTTTTCTCAGTTCTATAAATTATTAGCACGACCTTTATGTCAATTATATAATTTATTAACACAGTTTTGTTTCTCAGTTGTATAATGTATCAATACTGAAACCATGTGTTGATTTTACCAGCAGAACTTGGCACTGAGCTTTTTTAACGCATGTCGCAGAATTCATACAGCAATTTAACTGTATGTTATTTATGTTTGCTTAAAATATCTACATGATTTTCATCATCAATTAAACGAATCTGCTATCTTTATGGATCGTTAACCTAGGGTTTATAACTTTGTCGCCACATGATGACCCTTCCTGTTACGACTCCATGTAGAAGGTAGTAAGAACATATTTTTAAAATGTCTCTGTAAATACCCTTTATGTCATTTTGAGATCTGGCCCAAAGCCACGGTCCCAACGTAAAGGAGGCCAATACAAACAAAGAAGCAAAGAATACCAAAAACAAAAGACTCAAAACACATCGCTGATTGCTGCTATGTGGACAACATACGAAAACTGTAAAGTTTGCCGAGTTTTCATACAGCGCTTTTGGAGGATACAGATTTATATAAAGACGGACAGACAAACAAACGGACAATGGATCCTTACATTCCTAATTTTAAAGGGCGAGGGCAATACATTAATTAGACGGTGAGCCCATCTTCTTAGCAAAGATTTTTTTTAAAACGGTAATATTGTTTCCATTTATTAATTCCACACCCAGGAATCCATCGAAGACGGTATAATTAGCTTTAATGTCCTTTGCCTAGCATGTTTTTAGTTCTCTCGGTCTTTTGACATATGAATCTTGGCACCTAAGACCACAAAAAGTTAACTGCAGAAAATATTCCCCGTTCTTATCAATGTATACACACTTGAGAACACATTTGACTCAAATCTACAGTCACCTACTGCGCTTATAGATTAGCGACTACGATGTTTTCTGGAGGTTATAACTTAAACAAACCACGCAGATAAGGTTTGCGGGTACATTCTGTGACCGCAGACCGGGTGATTTGCACTGCTCGCTGTTGGTTCAGTGATAAATATGAATAAATATGGTAACGAGTACATTGGAAATCTGTGATATATATATATATATATATATATATATATATATATATATATATATATATATATATATATATATATATATATATATATATAGTGGACATAGTGCGATAGAAAAAGCATGCACAAATTAAATGGGTTTGTGGGGATGAAAGAATGCCATTCAGAAAAGTAACTACGGAAATCATCCAAGATTTTTGTTGTCATCAAATAGTTCATGAATTCCTATGAAAATCAATAGAGATTAAATCTTTGGGTTTAGCTTAACAAGTACATGAAGAACAATCAAATAACAATACAAAATAGAAAAAAAGTCGAACAAGATAGCGTTTAAGCAAATATGTTATAATTATAATTTATACAAAAACTTTTCGGAACTTTTAAATGCGATAATTTCTTTGCCCTGAAGGTTTGTATTTTAATCTTTTTTTCAGGAGTAGCAGAAAGGGTGACCCCTTCAAAATTTTGCTCGAGCTATTAACGAAAAAAATGGCTCCTGCAGAGGCTAAAAAAATAATTCAACAACGCTAAACCAAAGTCTCTAACTTTTTTATTTCCACGCGGTTATGTATTTAACGGTAAAATAAAATCATGATGTTAGCTTATTTTTTGTTATATTATTGTTGACTTTTTTTTCCTGAGTTTGTAAGGCGATTTTGATTACTCGTAAAGCGACTCAATTGCTGTCCTTCACCCTCTCTGCTGCTCCTTACTTTGACAGAGGGGGGATTAACCAAATATTTTATCTAGACCTACACGATATCTTGATCTTGGATCATGTAGATTTATCGTTATAAATCCAAACGGAACAGATTGTGCTTTAGAAAAGAAATTTTTAAATTTATTCATATTCATGTCCCATGAAAACCAGGTATAATAAATATTCTGCAGAGTATAATTATCTACTCCATTAAACACAACCAAAATATTTCAGTTATCTCTGATCACCTTAGGTATTTGTGTGTATCGTTGTGTAACATAAATCACATCTGTATTTTTGTGTCTACTTCGAGAAAATATTCTAGCTGGATTAGATTGTTTGTCCAGCATCACATCATCATATACTACCAGATTATTAATGAATCCATCTAAGTCATCTACGGGGCTTCATATATATCTGTGATAAAGTCAATAATATCGTTACCGTCTTTATTAACTGATTTTGCTTTCTCGTTAAAATCCTTAAGTACTTTGTAACAATGCTGATCATATACAGATCATGCTATTAAATATAGTTTGCTCCATCTCAACCACCTCATTATTAAATTTAATAATAATTGTGTTTTACCTGATCCAGATGGACCTATTATAATTATTCTTATCGAATTTAGTAATGCTGGATGGTGCTTCACTGGTTCCTGCTTTCGTGTAGCCGAAAAGTCAATTATTGTGTACATATTATTAATAACATGAGTCTATATTGTGTTCGATGTAGATCATCTACACCCAACACTTGATTGACAACAATAATAACAAAAAATAAACGACGTGCATTAACAGGTAAATGTGTAAAATGTGGTACACAAAAATATAAAGTTATCTCAGGGACAACAAAGATAGGTGGGTATATTGCTGCTTCTTTAGGAAAATTACCTGGATTACCATGGGTTAAGTATGCTGATGAGAAACATCATCCCGGATATAACTATTGTGGTCCTGGAACTCGTCTCGATATCAGACTCGATAACCAAGATCGACCAAAACCAGGAGAGTATCCAGTAAATAAAATCGATCAAGCATGTCACATTCATGACGTTGTTTATAAAAAAATCCTGATTTGCAACAACGGCATCTCGCAGATGTGAATTTGATTCATGAATTAAATTATATACCTAATAAATCTGTTAGACAGAAACTCGCCAGTTTTCTAATAAAATCCGCTATGAAATGTAAAATAAGGTTAGATGCTGCTAATTAATTGCATAATTACTATAATGGAATCTGTTTATTATAGCCCAAGAGGGTATTGGAAAGGTAAAGTAGGGATCACTAAACTTGCTGAAGCAGCAAACGTTTCACGTTATGTTGCTGAAAATTGGTTACACGACAGGCAAAATGGCAAATTTATTTACCACCACCAAATAATTCAATACGCACATTTTGATGTCAGTGTTCCTAACGAAGTTCACCAGGCAGATATTTTGTTTTTACCAAACGATACTATTATAGCACGTGGACGAAAGTCACGCATGTACAAATACGCATTGGCTGTTGTTGACGTTGCAAGTAGAGATAAAGAAACTGAACCATTATCAACAAAGACATCATCTGAAGTTGCTGCGTTTGAGCGAATTTATCAGCGATGACCATTACAATGGCCAAAACTACTACAGGCTGATCCTGGAAAAGAATTTATTGGTGCAGTATCATCGTTGATGAACAAGCACAACGTTCAAATCAGACGCGGACATACTGAGATTCATCGTGATCAGGCGATCGTTAAATGATTTAATCGAATACTTACTGAACGGTTATTCCGATATCAATATGCAAAGGAAATATCCACAGATACAAGATCTCGTGAATGGGTTGTGAGGTTACCGAGTGTGATAGCTGCGCTGAATAAGGAAGTTACTCGTGCATCTTCTATGAAACCGTCTGATGCGATCACAAAAAAAATATACGGATAAAACGTAAATCTATTTCACAACCAGTACTAGGCAATGTTACGGTTAGATATTTATAAGAACCTGGCGAACTCGAAGAAGCAGAAAAAGGGCAACTGATCAAATTTGGAGTGTGACCACACACACAATATCCAGCGTGGTAATGTCCACAGGTAGACCTGCAATCTACAGATTAGATTCAACTGCACCTCAGCGTTGATTTGTACGTGAACAATTACAAATAATTCCTGACGATACGCAATTACCACGGAGTACACTTTTGTAAACATGTAGATCCTCAACATTGATTACACTCTTAGTTCCGATAGTCTTCTAACTCTAGATACTGCGAGATAAACTAAATTTGACCACTCAATACGATCATCGACTATCCAAACTTTAGTATCAGTTATTGTTAATCCCTGCGACGAATGAATCGTTATAGCGTACTCGAATGTCCATGGCGTTTTATCCATGTTTAAAGCGCTCTCGACAACGTCAACAGCGACAAAGACAATATCATTTAACACAAGATATTGTATTCGGACACTCAGTGTTTGCATTAGGAATCTTAACATCAATATTTTGTTGTCGATTATCTGCAGGGCGATAACAACAATGGTACAGGTAACTTTGGAAATTTTTCCTTATGTAACGCTTATAATTTCTTTTGTAGTTCGTCACGAACAATTTTTCTACTGGCAACTATCAAATCAGCAGGTTTCTCTAGGGTCCAAAAATCATTCATGGATGTTTCTGGATCATCAGATATTTCTTCATAATAATCTACATTGTTCTTTAGCCACTCATGTGGAGACTGCCTAACAAAGGGTGGTGGTTGACCATGATCACCACACATAATCAAAGCAGTATTCTTAAGTAACAGTCAATCAAGAAATATTTGTAATAAAACTTTAATAAGAGCCGTGCAATTCTCGTCCCATTTGATAATTTTAGGTATATATTTTTTACCCATTCGTGATGGGGTCCATGTATCTCCGCACCATCTGAAGAAACTATGATATGCACACGACTTTACATCTCGTGGCTTTATTTCCCTGGCGGGCGAGTTTGTGCCTTGGTTTTAAGACAATCATATCCAAACCCATGAATAAGTTAATCGCGCGTGTTGTTTTACCTGAACCTCCACACCCATTAAGATAAACGGTCTGATGTCTAGATACAGAATGATACACGGATGACGCAGATGATTTTGATACTTGATTTTTTCTGTAATATGTTTCCTCAATTTCAACATCGGCAGATTCACAATAACTAAGTATACTTTTTCTTGTTTTTTCCTCCACGTTCCCCATTCACCATTACCGAGATTTAATGAATCTTTATATTTTTGTGTACATAAAATGAATCCGTAGCAAATCTAACAGCGTAAAGAGGAAATCTGTTTATCATCGATAATAGATTTATCGAAAGATAAGCTATCATCGAATATCTTAGATGAGTAAACTGCGATGACTCGCCATCAGTATATCTCACAATGGTAACTAGTTTTGTTTTGTCTAATAAATAAGCATTACATTGACTTATAAATGTGTTTTTCTCCATCGTATCAGCGATTATAAAATCGAGTTCAGCATCGTCCATAATCAATCTTGTACAAGTTCGTTTATGATCATGTGATACTCCTTGTGTATATTTACCGATTATTTTTCTGCCGAGATCTTTTGCAAGTTTCTCATTGTGTTTAGCAGGTTATGGCAGCCAAACATGCTTTTGCACGCGAAATGATATAATAGCTTCAGATACTTTCAACGAATTTAAAACTTCAGCATCGAGCATATATCTTAGCAGAACTATTGATGCCAAACATTTTTCAGAAAAATGTTTTCCAAACCACGCATTAAACAATCGAATGAAGACCTTCTTTAAACTCAAACGACTCTACATAAGCAAATCCTGTTGCGTCAAAATCTGATAAGGGTCCATTTATCGCAACTCTGGTCATGTCGTGTGTAGGATGTCCATATCTATTAAAGTATTTAGAACACTCTCCATATCCAACAAATCTCCCAGGATAACACACTAACACATCAACTGAGATAACGTCATTGTAATTATATTTAGTATTGCACAATCCACCATGTCCGTATTCGATACAAATTCTCATGACATCTTCAAGAAAATTCAAATCGTGTCAGTTTCCACGAGTTTTCTCCTGAGCGAAATGAGCAGCAACCGATGGTACGGTAAAACAATTACTTAGCAATTGTCTAACTTTGACATCGTCAGAAGTATATTTCAGAGCAAGCTTTTCCATTTCTTAATAAAGAGATTCTGTACGACAAATATCACCGCTACAACGTATAAACTGATCATAATGATCATATTCAGAACTCTGAAACAACCACACAGAACAAGCGTCACGATTGCTAATATCACCAATGGTATCGAATATATCATCGTGGTAAAATTTAACCATTCTTTCTCGTGGAAATACAGTTACAGCATTAGTCCATGCATGTGCGTTATGATCAATAATTGTTATAGGGTTTCCATTTTTTATATATATTGGTTTGCACAAAATCTCTCCGGTTAATGTCTTCAATGTTATGCGAAATCTTAATAACTTTTCTTGCTCATCAACGTCGTTGATAGACGCTCTAATGTCTTTAACTTTTCAGTCCACATATTTTTTTACGCCTTAAATCTGTTAAACCGTTTCCCCGTATTGCGTTTGTAAAGTATTCTATAACTCTCTCTGCTACACAGTTTATTCTTGACGAAGTCAAGGATGACAGCTTCATTTTCTTGAGATCATTTACGTCAGGTTTATCATTTAACGGATAGAGCGCGTATATACCAGCAGTTACTGGATAAGATCGCTCATAATGCGGCTTGTCTATTCCAGTCAGAATTGCTGGTTTGAAATTTTTACCACCGATAATATTATTCCCTGATTTCTGGACGGATTCGCGTTTGTCTCGGATGATGAAAATATTATCCTCTGTATTTACAATAAATTTTACTAAAATAATATATTACCGAAAATCGAGGTAGTCAATGCTTTCTCTTTTTCGTTTGTCATTTATAACATAGATATCATTTCCAATCCTAAATGTGGACCACACATGAACTGCACCATCGTGGCGTAACTCCTTCTTGGTTTCACCAATGCGTTTAGTTATAGCCGCATTTGTTATAGCCAGATCTTGCATCGAGAAACCAAAATTTGTGTAACCTGTCAAGATCAAATCTAGAGGTGGCAGGCTCAATTGCGGATAATTCCTGCATATTATAATTAAGTCAAATATGTATCTAAATTGAAGTATTAATTATTTATATATGATTCAACCAAATCACAATTGCCGCTGGCTTAAGATTTGTCGCACGTCTCCGTGAAACAAAAATTGCGTAAACGACTTCTGCAGTTATCACATGCAATGCGTTAGAAACGGAAGTCTAGGACCTACACTGTGTATACGGTGTGGTGTTGGTGTGCGAGGAAAGACTCACCTTTGAGCGCAATGTGGTGGTAAAAGATAAAGGAATTAAAAAGATATTACGATAAAAGTATATTGTAACTGTGTTGTATACACACCAACCATTATGTGTTAGGTACTATAGACATGTACCAAATATAATTTTTTTTGTTTCGCATTGTGACAAATAAAGATCTCACATACAGATTTATATTTATCTTTTCATTTCTTGTGTTCAAGATGTGATTATTTTGGTCTGTAAGTTCGAAATGTATTATAGTTTATAACGGATTATGAACACGCAAGTATAAAAGGGGTTTATAGGTTTTGATACAATAAGATATCCGGGCGGATCGCGCGGTGAAAATGTGTATAATTTGTACCCTTGATGGGCTTGGCTAGACTTTGAAAGATCTATTTGAAAACTTCTATCCACATCGTCGCAAACGAGATTGACAGCGATTGTTTTTGTTATGTCTACAATGCCTGGCGATATATGTCTGCCGGCACAAAATGGGTTATTTTGTTTTAGTATAGACGGTGGTGGAGCTATTTTTCTCCACGATTGAATTACTCCCGGATAATGATCTTCAATAAGATCACTTAATGACTTCTTTTTGTCAGCGTTATTTAGAACTGGTATAATAAATGTTCGTAAATCATTTTCTTTGATTTTTTAATGATCAAGAAATAATTGTTTAAGATCTGGAGGTGTGTAAGGAGTATTAAGATCAGTTGCAACGTTTATAATATTGGCGATGTTCAAATCGAATAAGATACCATTTAAGTGTTTTATTGGCTCGATTATTTGCTGCTTTGCATTATGATCATAATGCTGTGATTATGAAGTAAGTAAATTTCTTAAATCATTAAATGATCTATAGTATTCCGGCTTAAGATCATCTAAACAATTTTAAAAATTCTTCATCAACAATGTTTTTATTATGTTGCGTCATGTGGTCTACGATAATATTAAATGCTGATCTAAATATCTTGGGGATCCTTTTACCACCAAAATCGATAAAGTATTATCTATCGTTGTTTGAATCAGATTTAAATCTTACTAATTTTCATGGATAATTTTCTCGATATTCTAGATCTTTAATGAATTTTTCTTCACTCGTTTTAAACTCATTTTTAGTTGGTTCTGGTGGTCCTTGATAAAACGGTGCGACTTCAGGCCATCCTAACACTGATCTGATCGAACTCTGATAGATATCTACGAGGTAATCAGGGGAATTTATTTCAATCACCGCTGATAGTGTTTGTTCGTAAACAGTGATAGCTATCTTTGACTCTTTCCGGTTATAGATTTTATTCTGCGTTGGAACTAGTCATTAATCTCCTCTATTTGATAACTGCCCGTTGAAATTCCAACAACTTGCCAATCAGGTTTTCCATCCGATTTATTCTTATTAGCAAATACCAGTGAATTATTTGCTGGTAATCCACCGAATGGTTTTGACCTGATATTTGGTAAGCTATTATAAACGCGCAGTTGAGCCAATGCAGTTTCACTTGCTGTAATTGCAGTTGGAAAGTTAACGCTAAATTTAGGACTCGTCGAACTTACTGATGTCATAGTAGTTTTTGATGGTGTTGTATTAGCGACGATCTGTTGCAATAATTCCCTTGACGATGTCAAGGCCTCAGACATTATTGTTATCTTTATTATTTAATTCTCCATCTTTCCGCTATTGTCGCTAGAGAATGCATTGTTTTCTGTTACAAATGCTTCATCGTAAGTTTTCATTATCGTAACGAACTCTTCATCAGATATTTTACCATTACTGAGGTACAAGGAAAGATGCGAGCATAATTTAGTATAGGCTGCTGTTGCTGTGTGTAATTTCAACATGTACTCGCGTAATTTATTGCTCGTGCATGTAGATATTTTCTTAGCGATAATACTGAGAATACCTGCACATGTTGTTGTCGTAGAAACGACAATCGTTAATACCGCAGGAGCCGTCATAGTTAACGTTAACAATAATAATCCGGTTCCAGCAACAACAGCATAAACCGAATAAACTACTACATCGATAACAACTATGCGTCTGCGATATTTTTTTACTTTCAACGTGTATTCTTCAATGATATTTTTAGTTCAGTCTGACACTTACACATTTGATTATATCTGTGACGTTGAACGTAAATGAGTGACTCTGTTAGTTGATTCATTATCCATTATGGCATTGTCATTTAATTAAGTAATTAAAATGGGAGCTTTAGTTATAAATTCCAGACACCACCAGTAATTACCGAAGAACTAACGTCTATCCGATGATTCCAACGTGAACTTTCTTCAGAGTCTTTATCCAACATCACAGAAACGGTTCTAGACAATTTATTAGCTAAAGGAGATGTGGTAACTATGTTAATTTCTACAACGCTAAACACAGACAACTTATATATACCAGCGACATCCGCAATGTGTTTGATGGTTTTATTTCCTTGAGTCCATGTAGCTGAGCTTGATCCGACGACATACACGATGTTGATGATCTGTTTGTGATGAATTTTGATCAGGATCGTTTTTTGAACAATATCCGGAATTCCGCTAATAATATCAATGAGTTTTGTGTTAATATCAGTAAGTTTTATATCAAGATTTGGTGGACTTCCAAACAATTTGTTATTGATTATGTTTATGTTTCTGCGAAAACTCAAAAACGTATTTACGTGACCGGTAAAATCAGTTTTGAGTGTGACTATTGTATTACTCATTGGAATCTCTTTATCATCGACGTTTTTTTTGTATCAGCATCAAATGCAGATTGTGCTGTTTTTAAATTACTAATACCATTATGGGACATATTCAGAAATGCACGCATTATACTACCGTTGGTTAATACGTACTTAGATACCTGATCGTCAACATATTTTTTGTTGTAGCATCACTATCTGTGGTTGGATATCCAAGGTCTGTAATTTTATTTTTGTGCATAAAAACTCATCTGAAATATTTTATATTTAGTTTTTTAACAGCATTGAGTAAATCAAAATTTGAGAGTGGAATTAGCATCGAACTGTTCCTAGTCTTAAACCTTTCCACGAGGGCGGTGTTTCCGGAAGTCTTAGATCGTTTCCGTACCAAGAGTGTGGTGCTCCAGGAAGTCTTAGACCTTTTCCCTTTTTTGATTCCTTGTCCAGTCGCTTTCCAGTAGAGATTCCAACAGCGCCTAACGCAGTTGCTTTTGCAACCGCAGGTGCTTCAGCGGGTATTAATGCTGGTATAGCTGCGAGAAGTGGAAATATACCACCCGATTTAGCGATTTTTTTAATAACCGCTGAAGAAATATTAAGTCGTACCCCAGTCTTTGATCGCTTGGCTTCATTGAAGTGATTATACTGACGATCGGTCAACGATAGCTTATTCGGACCACCTGTGAGTTGTTCCCGCTTTAGTAATATTTTTAACCCACAATTATTTTTAATGATGACTGTAGCTTTTAAATCTGACCAGGAGTCATACTCACACTAATGTGATGATATGACATTATTAATATTATGAGCGATCTAATTACATGTTCTCTACTGGAGCATCAATGACTCGTATTCGTCCACCTTCACCTTCGAGTAACATTGACTTATCATTGAATATAACTGCGATTACTCTGTAATTTGCAATAACTCCTCGATTCACACGGGCTCGAAAATGTATATCAACTAATGATTGTCTAGTTAAATCTAAATGTTCTAGTGAAAGTAAGAAATCGGATTCAGCGTTGTAAAATCTAGCTGTGATATTTGTAAACCAGTATCAATGTTTTGATCACGTCCCATAAACAACATAAGACGTTGATATGCACGTGCTACATGATTTTGATCGAAATTTAACAAAATATCCTCAAGTGGTTCTTGATGTCCGTTTATTCGTACTGAAAACTCAGAAACACCGCGCTTATCAAATATCATGATACTTTGTGTCTGATTATTTACTCGCGAAGTATTTTGAAGCGCAATAAATATATGTCGCAATGCAGAAACATTTTGCTGAGAAGCTATTTGCCATGTGAATAAACCGTTGATATTACTTTGGATAACATCCGTAGACATTATTAACCATGATAACGTTGATTTACCGACTTGACTCATAAAAGATAGTAACCGATCTTCTTCAGATATCGTTGGAGTCATTACTGACATCCAGAGTGAAAGTTTGGTTATGATAACGTTACAATGAAGTGCCCGAGTTGCAGCATTATCAACTCCTTCAGCGTGCCATATTGCATCATCATCGGTACTTTTTCGCACGAGTACAACTGTATGTTTAGCTCCGAAAATAACCTTTCGTACATGTCTGCAGCATCCAAAGATATGTGACAGCGAAATTGCACATGAAAATGTTCTCCTATCACAATTTAACATCACTCGACGTGATGTGAATCCCATGTGGAAATTTTGCATTAGAACCATGAACGGCAGGCCACACATCAGCATCAGTGTTTTTAGCATTATTTCTTGGTCGTCTTATATCATATGGTACGTAGTTAGGATGGTCAGAAGTGTCCTTGGTAAACATCATTGATGGACCAGCTGATCTTGACTAAACGTCGCTGTATCTTGCAAGACCAAGTATTGTTGTAGCAACGTCAACGTCTTTTTGAATTGATTCAATATTTTTCCGTCGATCATGTACGTAGCGCTAACAAACAACGCCATAATACCATTATTAACAAAACCAACACTATCATTGGCTGCATATGCTGCTGGTGCTGCAGGATTAGCGTTATTTAAAACTTCACCTTCGACCTCAATAAATGCTTCAGCGGGTAAAAAATATGTACTTGTATCCTAAACCTGTAATTCGATTCGTCCACGCTGATCTGGAATTCGGGCGTCATAAGAATAATACTGATAATCGCGCACAAACTCATCTTTGAGAACTGGTGCGTCCATGTCAAATGCGGGGTCAGATATGCGCTTGAACATCTTTATTATTACCATCTTCGTCTAACACGAAGACCACTACCTGGTATCAGACAAGTGGTTATATTTTTTCCTTTTCCGACATCGGGACATCAACTAACTCCGCTAGTTTTTGATTAGCGGCTTGATTTATTATTTTACTTACACTTGCGGGCATCACTTCAGTGCTGGGCAATTTCATTGGTTGATGTCGGACCGGTTGTGGTTTGCGTACTAATAGCGATATTCTATCTTTGATCGCTGAGAATGCTTTGCTAGCAAGGTTACCAGCAGCGTCTATAACTTTTTCACGAACAACATCAATTGCTTTCATTCCTAGTTGATTTGCAATAGGTATTGCTTTTTAGACTATTCTTCTAAACAGACCCTGTAGAATATCACCTAGTCCATCTCAGTATGTTGCTTTGTATACCGGTAATCGAGTTTATTACCCTGACCATGGTAGGTCCACGTTGAGCACCATGCACAATCATTTTATTATTAATTGACTTTATCACTAATTCTATCTAATCACTGTGACTAGTCACTATAATAATCATCGGCAATTTCATTAATGATTGATCGATACACATAAATATCCATAATACCACAAATATCTGCTGCTTCATGAATGATTTCTGATGAATTATTACCAGCTCGCTTTCCTCCAATGAGGATTTCTAGTCGTTCAACATCAGCAAGAACATTATTGGGACAAGTAATAAGAGCACTTCCTAGACCACTTCCAATTGCACCAGGAGGTTCATGAAATAGTTCATCTTCCTCATCAATTGGTTTCAGTGGTGCTATTTTACTTGGTTTTGATGGTGGTCTTATTTGATACTGGAAAATCACGAAGTGATTGCTCAAATGATTTCGGTGCTTTTTGGCGTTGTTCTCGTCGTTGTTCTCGTTGTCGTTGTATCTCTTGTTGTAGTGGTGATTGTAGTCGTGGTAATGGTCCCTCTGGTATTTTAAGTTCTGATGATGAGGGTTGAGATTGCAATAGTTTCATTGTTTCTTGTTCTCGTTGTTCATTCTTTTTTATATATTCATTTAAATCTTTATCAAATGTGTTAAAATCTCTGATTTCTTTATTAGATCTGATTTCTGGAATATTAGTAGCGAAGCGATATACATCCCTGATCCAATTGGAAGAGCTTATAGATTTAACATATTCTGGTTTTACATATTTTTTTTCTTTCATCATATCCATACGCGGCAAGATCAAGTAATTGTTATGGTCCCTGATAGCAGCAATAACTTCAGGTGTAAATTTGTCTATTATCTTAGTTCTGGTTCGTAGTGGCTGAGGAGGTTGGACGGGTGGTGGTAGTGGCAATGGTTGATTGTTTGTTTGTTTGTTGTTGGGTTTAACGATATTTTTCAGCACACAATAGGCTATTCATGGCGGCCAGTATTAATGGTGGAGGAAGAAACCGGAAAATCACCGGACAGAACCACCGACCCACGAGAAGCTACTGGCAAGGTTTCTCACATATCCACATTCGCCGAATCCTAGACTCGAACCCACGCAGACAGAGGTGAGATGGCAGTGATCTGTAACGGACAGCGCTTTAGACCACTCGGCCACTCGGGGCCCCGGTAATGGTTGAGCTTCTTGTGCACGAGCAATATCGGCAGGTAATGTTGCAAGAGCTTGTTGTATTGCTTCAGTTGCTGTAACAATTTGTTTTGTTGGTTCTACAATCGGTTTAAATAATTGTTTTGTTTCCTCCTCAATCTCAGTTAAATCCCTCTGACGCAATTGTAATTGTTCCTTAACAGAATCACGAACAGGTAGATATTTTTAATTGCCTCTACTCGCTCTCGAGCTAATTTAGCTGAGTGTGGTTCTCCAATACTCATTATTGATAATATTTATAATGGCTGTTTAATTCATAGCAGCAGAGATGGTGAAGGACAACAATTGAGTCGCTTTACGGGTAATCAAAATCGCCTTACAAACTCGTGAAAATAAGTCAACAATAGTATAACACAAAAAATAAACTAACCTCATGTTTTTTTTTATACGGATAAATACATAACCGTGTGGCAATAAAAAGTTAGAGACTTTGGCTTAGCGTATGTTGAAGTATTTTTTCAGGCTCTGCAGGAACCTTTATTTTTCGTTAATAGTTCGAGCAAAATTGTGTAGGGTTCACCGTCTCTGCTGCTTCAGGACTAATTTTTAACCATTATTGGAAACAATTACCAGAAATCATACATGCACCGAATAATGCAATACCCTCCGTCTGTTGTGTCATCCATACGTGCAATGGTACCTTAATAAAGATAAAGAATTTATGTGGTTTACTTTCTATTAACCCTAATTTTATTGTTATAAGTAGCTAAAGAAAACAATTTATTCAGGAAAATCCAATCTAAAATAAATATCAATCTCGTTATCGAGTTAAAAGAATTGATCTGTTGGTTAAACCTATGTAATTTTTCAATCAATATAAATATTTCGATACATAAGTATAGAAAATGGGCAAAAAAAATTATATATAGAAACACTCAAAACCGAACTGAGCTCGTCCTGTCAAAATTCACTTAAGAAGTGTTTCTAAACGCTCTTTGTCCTTAATATCAGAAATGCAGAATTTTCTGCATAATTGTGCTCCCATTGAATTTCTACCCAGTGTCCGTTTCTTTGTCTGCCCGTTGATATATCAATGTAGTTAACTATGAATTCAAAGTTTGAAACGAGAGTTAATAGAGAGAAGATTATTTGGAAATTATGCTTCATTCCAAAAAGACTTGAATGGGAAAAAAAACCTTCATTTACCTAAAAACCATAAAAAAGGATATAAACACTCCTCGATATAAACTTTACAAAAAGATATCGACGTAAGAATGAATATGGTAAAGATGAGTGGACAATTCCATTTTATAATGATTATATCCCACAGGAAGGTGAAATTTTGGAAATACATGAAATAATTCCACAAGGAATTGACGATCTTGAATTTTATATCTTCAGAGGAATGAATGATGATTTTAAATTGTTATTACCATCGTTAAGATCCGGTCTTCTCACACAAGCTGAGTTCATTAGTGTAGTCTCCGCGGGTAATAAAATCATCGATGACATGGAAATATTTAATTCGAGGATTACTAATCTCTTTACTGATGAAAATCACCCAATTTCAAGATCTTACTTCGCCCGAGATTATAAAAAAAATATAAATGAAAATCCAAATTATAAACTCCCAGGATATAACGCACCTGAACTAAAAAATCAACTCAGAACTGCCATCAACGAAGGATTTAATAAAATCTATCAATCATGGAAAGATAGCCAGCCGAAGCCTATTATCCTCACTCATAATAATTCTCCCGACGGCGACGGTAGACATATCGCACCGAACAATGTGGATATTTCATCGGTGATCGCACTTAATTTAACGTGTGATGTAATCGAAGGAAGTTATCAAATTAATATGGAACAATCAAATCAAGCCCGACAGGGTTACATTCTTTATTCATTTTCACCAACAGCACCCCCCGGATTTTTAATTGTTGAGAATCCGACTAATCCAGTCTATATGCAATGTCAAAATGATTCACTAACCAGAATTAATTTTACACTCACCGATCAGTCAAATAATTTAATTGATCTACGTGGTGAAGTATTATCGATTAGTCTGTTTGTGAAAAGCTAACAAATAATTTGTATTAATCAGCAGCAGAGAGGGTGAAATGACAACATATTTGCGACCGTAGATGGCAGCAATTTGAGTGTGGTTATGACAATGTATTTGCGACAAAATCGCTAAGATGGGGTCCTTATTTTTTTTTTGGTTGAAATATGAGATTTCGTAGGAAGGTTCCATTGGCATTCTGAGGCTTTAATCGATTCTGTCGCAAAAATTTGTAGACGTAGATGGCAGCAATTTGAGTGTGGTTATGACAATGTATTTGCGACAAAATCGCTAAGGCTCTATTGTAAAATGGGACCTTTAATTTTTTTTTTGGTTAAAATATGAGATTTCGTAGGAAGGCTCCATTGGCATTCTGAGGCTTTAATCGATTTTGTCGCAAATATATTGTTGTAGGATTCACCCTCTCTGCTGCTATTGCTTTCATTCCTAGTTGATTTGCAATAGGTATTGCTTTTTAGACTATTCTTCTAAACAGACCCTGTAGAATATCACCTAGTCCATCTCAGTATGTTGCTTTGTATACCGGTAATCGAGTTTATTACCCTGACCATGGTAGGTCCACGTTGAGCACCATGCACAATCATTTTATTATTAATTGACTTTATCACTAATTCTATCTAATCACTGTGACTAGTCACTATAATAATCATCGGCAATTTCATTAATGATTGATCGATACACATAAATATCCATAATACCACAAATATCTGCTGCTTCATGAATGATTTCTGATGAATTATTACCAGCTCGCTTTCCTCCAATGAGGATTTCTAGTCGTTCAACATCAGCAAGAACATTATTGGGACAAGTAATAAGAGCACTTCCTAGACCACTTCCAATTGCACCAGGAGGTTCATGAAATAGTTCATCTTCCTCATCAATTGGTTTCAGTGGTGCTATTTTACTTGGTTTTGATGGTGGTCTTATTGATACTGGAAAATCACGAAGTGATTGCTCAAATGATTTCGGTGCTTTTTGGCGTTGTTCTCGTCGTTGTTCTCGTTGTCGTTGTATCTCTTGTTGTAGTGGTGATTGTAGTCGTGGTAATGGTCCCTCTGGTATTTTAAGTTCTGATGATGAGGGTTGAGATTGCAATAGTTTCATTGTTTCTTGTTCTCGTTGTTCATTCTTTTTTATATATTCATTTAAATCTTTATCAAATGTGTTAAAATCTCTGATTTCTTTATTAGATCTGATTTCTGGAATATTAGTAGCGATGCGATATATACATCCCTGATCCAATTGGAAGAGCTTATAGATTTAACATATTCTGGTTTTACATATTTTTTTTCTTTCATCATATCCATACGCGGCAAGATCAAGTAATTGTTATGGTCCCTGATAGCAGCAATAACTTCAGGTGTAAATATGTCTATTATCTTAGTTCTGGTTCGTAGTGGCTGAGGAGGTTGGACGGGTGGTGGTAGTGGCAATGGTTGATTGTTTGTTTGTTTGTTGTTGGGTTTAACGATATTTTTCAGCACACAATAGGCTATTCATGGCGGCCAGTATTAATGGTGGAGGAAGAAACCGGAAAATCACCGGACAGAACCACCGACCCACGAGAAGCTACTGGCAAGGTTTCTCACATATCCACATTCGCCGAATCCTAGACTCGAACCCACGCAGACAGAGGTGAGATGGCAGTGATCTGTAACGGACAGCGCTTTAGACCACTCGGCCACTCGGGGCCCCGGTAATGGTTGAGCTTCTTGTGCACGAGCAATATCGGCAGGTAATGTTGCAAGAGCTTGTTGTATTGCTTCAGTTGCTGTAACAATTTGTTTTGTTGGTTCTACAATCGGTTTAAATAATTGTTTTGTTTCCTCCTCAATCTCAGTTAAATCCCTCTGACGCAATTGTAATTGTTCCTTAACAGAATCACGAACAGGTAGATATTTTTAATTGCCTCTACTCGCTCTCGAGCTAATTTAGCTGAGTGTGGTTCTCCAATACTCATTATTGATAATATTTATAATGGCTGTTTAATTCATAGCAGCAGAGATGGTGAAGGACAACAATTGAGTCGCTTTACGGGTAATCAAAATCGCCTTACAAACTCGTGAAAATAAGTCAACAATAGTATAACACAAAAAATAAACTAACCTCATGTTTTTTTTATACGGATAAATACATAACCGTGTGGCAATAAAAAGTTAGAGACTTTGGTTTAGCGTATGTTGAAGTATTTTTTCAGGCTCTGCAGGAACCTTTATTTTTCGTTAATAGTTCGAGCAAAATTGTGTAGGGTTCACCGTCTCTGCTGCTTCAGGACTAATTTTTAACCATTATTGGAAACAATTACCAGAAATCATACATGCACCGAATAATGCAATACCCTCCGTCTGTTGTGTCATCCATACGTGCAATGGTACCTTAATAAAGATAAAGAATTTATGTGGTTTACTTTCTATTAACCCTAATTTTATTGTTATAAGTAGCTAAAGAAAACAATTTATTCAGGAAAATCCAATCTAAAATAAATATCAATCTCGTTATCGAGTTAAAAGAATTGATCTGTTGGTTAAACCTATGTAATTTTTCAATCAATATAAATATTTCGATACATAAGTATAGAAAATGGGCAAAAAAAATTATATATAGAAACACTCAAAACCGAACTGAGCTCGTCCTGTCAAAATTCACTTAAGAAGTGTTTCTAAACGCTCTTTGTCCTTAATATCAGAAATGCAGAATTTTCTGCATAATTGTGCTCCCATTGAATTTCTACCCAGTGTCCGTTTCTTTGTCTGCCCGTTGATATATCAATGTAGTTAACTATGAATTCAAAGTTTGAAACGAGAGATAATAGAGAGAAGATTATTTGGAAATTATGCTTCATTCCAAAAAGACTTGAATGGGAAAAACTAATGCCTAATTTTATATTTAGACAAGAAACGTATGTTTTGACTTTATTGTTAAAGATTATACTGTTTTGCCATATTAACATATAAATGATTTCTGCTGACGCTGAGATTGTGAGTGCAAATCCTTTTATTGTGTTGGGTTCTTTTGCTTCTCTCTCTCTCTCAGATGTGCAATAAAATTGATATACATATATACAGACATGCATGCACGTACGTACAGACAGACAGACAGATGTAACTTTTTTTAAAAGTGCATAGGTACAATTATATGTTCTATCTCGTGATTTTGTTTGCCTTATTTGGTCGTGAACAAAATAACTAAGTATTAAACATAAAAGGGAGCCATGATCTAATTACACACCTACGTTTAATTACACACAACATCTAATTGCACACCAACGTTTATTTACACACAACATCTAATTGCACACCTACATTTATTTACACACAACATCTAATTGCACACCTATGTTTATTTACACACAACATCTAATTGCACACCAACGTTTATTTACACACAGCATCTAATTGCACACCAACATTTATTTACAAACAACATCTAATTGCACATCAACATTTATTTGCGCACATCTAATTGCACACCAACGTTTATTTACACACAACATCTAATTGCAAACCAACGTTTATTTACACACTACATCTAATTGCAAACCTACCATTTATTTGCACACAACATCTAAATGCACACCAACGTTTATTTACACACAACATCTAATTGCACACCAACATTTATTTACAAACAACATCTAATTGCACACCAACGTTTATTTACACACAACATCTAAATGCACACCAACGTTTATTTACACACAACATCTAATTGCACACCAACGTTTATTTACACACTACATCTAATTGC
>JAEAOA010001918.1:1650000-1740000 GCA_016746295.1 Potamilus streckersoni
GACAAGCCCGCTGTGGTGCATTACTGAATCAGCATTTTTTTTCAGACAGCGTGAAATAGTTTACAAAATAACACATAAGTATTTTACTGAGATAAATTATTTCAACCTATCTTTCTTAAGTCAGGTATATTTATATAATCACATTATAATAGTGAGGTGAGCTGGAGATCGTGTTTTGTCAAATAGTTGATTTCGTCCTCTAATTTTCGATTCTAGAGATAGTTTTGGTAAATAATCAAATTAAAATGTTCATTTCCTACTATAACACCTGATGTATTTAACCTATAGTAATAAAAACGATACATGTTTAACAGGTGGATTTGCCGTTCAACAAAATATAAAGACCTTTTAACAACGAAATAAATACCTCCATACATTAAATACACGGTTATCGACCTTAATCCATGATATTATACACGAGGAAAAGACAGTAATAACGAAAAGGACTTATTTATTAGCCACTGTTCCCATAAATTATTGTTTATTCTGGTAATTATATTTCGCTATGGAAGACCCAGCAAGGCTATGCAAAAGTACAGAAAATATACTCGGCAGTGGGAGACGTACTAAAACGAGACCTGGTTAGGGCTGAATAAAATGTCGTACAGAAATAAGAATTCAAGCATTATAATCCTATTGAGGAAATATCTATGACTTGTAAAAATAAAGAAAATTCTTGAGAATGTTTATTAGAAAAAGATATCTATTTATCGTAAGGTTATGCAGTACATAATACTGATATAAATCAAACTGCATACTCCTCTCTCTCTCTCTCTCTCTCTCTCTCTCTCTCTCTCTCTCTCTCTCTCTCTCTCTCTCTCTCTCTCTCTCTCAAATCGCTACTTGTAAGGAATTTGTCTTGGAGAGTATTTACACTGAGAATCATTTTGTCCTACTTTTTTGTGTCTCTTAAGGAAATATATATGCATACATTGAATACAAACATGTTTTTCACTGAATAATTCATAAAGCTGATATTATCGGTCCTCTTATATGTGTACAGCAAACAAATTCTGTATCAGTTTTACTAATAATTATTGTTTCTCAAAGCAATTTACTATTAATGTTTTTATGTTTCAAAGTCACTTTAATTTTTGACAGGTATAGACCTTAGATTCAATAGATTCTTTAGTTGTTTAAAAAGTATACAAAATTATTATATTTCCGTCTATAAGTACTTATCACTATCTCTCACTTATCTATAAGCACTTATCACTATCTCTCAATCTCAATTGCAATGTGTGCGTTTATTACTGTATAATTAAGTCTAGAGGTACTGTGCCTTGATCTACTTTAATTCCTATATCGTAGTAGAGGGGTTTGAACTCGTTCTGAATCTTCAGAGCGATTCATCCGACATCTATTTTCATCGCATAATAAAGATTCCTCTGAGGTAATTCTGTTAATGCAGTTTGTACCGAAAAGCACATAACGAAACGATAAAGTCAGTAAACGTTGATTATACACCTGGTTTGAATTTTATTGGTTATAAAGACGTCTTAAATATCAGCACTTTATTTGATGAAGCAAACGACAAATTTCAATTCAATTGCCAAACACATAATCTAAGACACAAAAACATTGTAAAACATGGTTTATTGTTCACATAATGATACGCGTATAGTTCAGACGAAATAATACAGTTGTAGAAATTTTTTTTCGTACTTAAATTTTTTGTACATTTTTACCACTTCTGACATCATGAACTATACATTAGCTTTATTCATTCACATGCAATGAATGCATGACATAAATAAGGTATGTCAGTATTATTTATCTAGAACGCACACACACACACACAAACAAACACACAAGAGCATTATTAGCCAAATGACCACATGAACAAATGATTAGACAGTCACGAACACACAAATTATTAGACAAACAATCACGCACACACAAATTATTAGACAAATAATCAAGCACACACCTGTGTGCTAAACAGTCACTCATACAAGCATTATTAGGCAAACAAAAACGCAAGCACAATAGTTTTAGCCACATCAGCATGCACACGCACACAAACGTAGTATCTGTCAATCAATTACGCAAAAATATCCCTTATGAGCCACACACACGCACGCACACAATTAGCGCAACAATTACACACACATATGCTCGCGCGTGCATTATTAGGCAAACAATCGTGCACAATTACACACACACATATGCTCGCGCGTGCATTATTAGGCAAACAATCGTGGAAAGCATCATTTGTTTTTCTACAATGTTCAAAAGCTAGTGTTCTAAATGATTTATGTATTGAAGAGCAGATACCCTAAAAACTGGACTCTAAACCCATGGAATCAACGCGTATTGTGCAAGAAGGAGAGCATATTTATACTCTATATCTATTGTAAGTGGAATGACATTAATGGCATTAATTAGTTATCTTTAAAGCGGATACATTCAAGAACATAAATTTGCCACTCTTTATATATATATATATATATTAGTTAGTCCCTATGCACTAAAACAGACACCATAAAAATGTATACAGACTCAGCCTGGTAGTAGTGAGAAAGGTCGTTCAGCCGTGCATTATAAGACATTACAAAAAATGCAGTCCGACACCTCACCAGCCAGCATAGGTAAAGTTGTTACATTGCATCTTGTTATTTACATATTGTTGCACCGAAAAACAAGAGAAAATGTAAAATGGGTTTAAGCTTTAAACACGCCAGCACCAAATAGTCTTTAACATGTTTATTCTTTATTTCTGCTCACTGCATTTATGTCATGCTATACATGTCTGCAAAGAATGCAGTCAGTTTTCTTCAGCAATCCCCACGTCCGGTGCTGTCATATTTTTGTTACCCATTATTTAGTTTCTGTCCTCAAAATGGACACGGTCATATAGCAAGAAAAATCGTGTATTTTTAATTCCATTGCACTAAAAAATCCAAGTTAAACAAATTCTGTATCACTGCTAGGAATAATACACCTAAATTTATACACATTGGAATACAGTTGATCAGATCTTCTTCACCGGTTCCGTGGGTGGGTGGTTCGGTATCCTTTTCACGACAAATTCAGAAACAGTTGTGAACATGTCATCTCGATGAGCTACCTGCCTATAATGTTCACATAATATTTTATTTTTAAGAACTGTCAGTATAGCTACCTAGCTATCTGTATGAGTCTTGTGTTGGCTGTATAGTACATGTTGCTATCCGTGGTGTAAGCGGAGGTGAATGATGCCATTCTAGCAAATATGTACCAGATCAGTCTGATGTAGATGACGGTAGGTGCATTTTATCATCATTAAAGGTGATGTTCATTGATTTTGTTTTAGAACGATAAGAAAGTGCTTATCTCTAGAACGTAAAGCAACTGATTTAACAACCAGAGAAAGGAAATCATCCACTAAACCATTGTAATAATTATACAATAATTAATTATTGGTGTTACTGAAAAAGAAATAATGGATTTGCATTGAGAACCGCTGATTCCCTCCTGTAGCCCTGAACATACAAATTTCATGTACCTCTATTTTCTTAAAAGTTCCCGATCCCTGTTGGAGTAATTCTCTTTTAAAAGCATATCAATGCTAGTGTCCGGTCGGTTGGTAATAGAGGACAAAGCTAATTCCCGCCTTGGATAATAGCAGAAACAATGCATTTTTTTTGACGTTAAGTTCTTTCGAGACGTCACAATGCATTTACCTCACTTGAAGCAGAAAGCTCGATCTTGTGTGAAGACGTTATTAACTTCCGCTCACTGCATAGCATAGAGTCTGGATCGTAGATGATTATTTTGTATTGAATAAATGTTTAGAACTGATGGATCGATAGTTGAGGCCTAAACAGCAAAAACCCGCTTGATGTCAACAAGCATCTTGAGTACAATCGCGGATCTTACGTTACAATGCCTCTAATTCCAGTAAGGAATATCAAATACTGACCATATTTTTACTCCTAGCTTCGGTAATTCTAAACAAAAAGGAAACATATTTTCTGCGGTATAGTAATTTCTTTGAGAATGTGCGAAGGAGGAAAGTGCTGTTAAATCTATTTCAATAACACGTATCACAGTGGCTCTGCAAGACGGCAGAGAAACCTACGTTTTTTCCTGTTGGGAAGGGAGGATTAATTGTACAGGCTGCCATCAAAACGGCTATGTGTGTACATATACATATAACTATACAAGTCGACTCATCCTGAGTGCTTTCAATACTGGATTTACAGGTTAATAGCAGGCACAACAGCTGTTAGAGTCCAATGCTTAAGGCACGCTAAACACTTTTGTATACGTCAGTTGTATGATGGAGGGTATAAGAAGTAAACGACAGTACTTGTTCTATTTGGAGTAGGTGTGTTCAAGTTGGCGTTAAAGAATAGGCAATTGTATACCTATCTGCTGTCATGAGAACTGTAAACTTTAATCTCAGTCGGTGTATATCCTAATGAGCATGCGCTCTACGTTTCATGACATTAAAAGGACAACATGGGAAGTATAGGAAAGTTATGATTACTTCATGATAGAAAGTAAGCCTCGCAAGGCAATCTTCAGGACGATAAAATCGGTCTGTATCATGCAATATGATGCTAGAATCTATTTTGCCATGTTTTCTGATCTGGATTTCTCTGTGCACAGTGACCTCTCATCCAAAATGCGACACCAGTAAAGCAGACGGTGAGTACATATATGTTTACATTGCTGCCAATAATATTTCTGCGTAGAATGGGACTTAATTGAGACATAATAGTGCTTAAACAATTTAGCCGCTGCAGAGAACGGACTAAGCCGATTGCAATGGCAATAGCACAAATATTAAATAGGCGTTTATAAGTGTCTCTCTATGCAGTCTCCTCAAAATCAATGATGTAACTGATGTTGTCAGTATATTATTTTCTTGCCAAAAATTGATTTCGGTTGGAGTTAAGCATCTTGGCATAATATACGGCATCTTTCTACATTTTCGATTGTGCACACTTAAGGACACATAAAACAATGCGGTTGCTTATTGAAACTCATGTATGTGAGGAGAAGTTCTTAATATTGCTGAAACTGTAAAAGCAATTCATTTCACTGTTCACACAAAAAAGCGTTTGTTACCCATGTAAACTTGTTTTATATTATCACAATTAACACAGTGCTCTGTATGCACGCTTAGTAATAAGTGTAAACATATAGCATCTTGAGTATATTTGCATTCATGTAAATTAATTAATCAGCTTAGAATGTTGTATTAAAGCTAGATAAATAGATGGGATGAAGGGCTGAGAGGTAGGTAGACATAATACGGCAGAGCATAATTATGTTACCAGATGCAGAACTAGCTACCTAAAAGCAGGTACATGCTTATATTATTATTTCATTCAAATGCGATAGAAATCGTAGCAAAATAATATATCATAAATAGGAAGAATATTTAGTTAGCTTTTCCATGTTAGTATTAATACTAAATATATACTAGTATACGCTAAAACTAGCTTTTGATAGATACTGTCACGCGGTGTTAGGGTATATTCAGTCTACCCAATATTATAAAACACGCGTGGTAACTGGTTTATCTCACTAGGGTCTAAGTTTGCGACAATGAAAAACAGCTATATTATCATAATCCACTAGTTAGACGGCGGAAGGACAACATTCTTCGGTTCAGGGTCGCATTGACACTATGAGGAGAGGGCCGGTGCGCTTAAAGTGGCGGGCGGCCTAATATATATAAAGTATAGCCCGAAAAATGCTTTAAACTGTGCTTTGTATATGTATGATTAATATAGCTATATCTAGCTATTTATTAGACGGTGCAGACAGACATATGGTTTATTTAGAAATGTAATTTATCAAGAGCACAAGGGGAGAGGGACATGACTGTGTGGTTCTGTGCATTTGCTCATGTCCATTAATTCTGCCTATCTTTGCTTCAAATCTTCAAATTTGAATTGTATTGTGTCTGCTCGGAAGGAAATTGTGATTGTTAAGATATATATGGACATTTTGCGCTTAAAGTTCAAAAGACCAAACAAACCAGAGGCACAATTATCACTGTTCCGACCTGTTTTCATTAACATCTACTGTTTGTATGTGTGTATGTATGTATGTATGTATGTATGTATGTATGTATGTATGTATGTATGTATGTATGTATGTATGTATGTGTGTGTGTGTGTGTGTGTGTGTGTGTGTGTGTGTGTGCGTGCGTGCGTGCGTGCGCGCGCGCGCGCGCGTGCGTGCGTGCGTGCGTGCGTATGTATGTATGTATGTATGTATGTATGTATGTATGTATGTATGTATGTATGTATGTATGTATGTATGTATGTATGTATGTATGTGTAAATGTGTATTGAATGTTAAGTAAATCGTGCTCAACATGCATTTAAATGATGAATATCTGCATTATTTTACAGTTTTTGAAGAAGTTCGGGTTGTGCTTATTCATTACGATTCACCCATTTCACACGCACTCTTTGATGTCAGTAACAAAATGCAAACCAATTCATAACATCCAATTTCCATTTCCCCAAGCAACAGAAAGTGATTAAATCGCTTGGTTGGAAATTTGACCCTGCGCTGATTCCATTCTAATTTTGTTATATGATTGGCGCGTTCAGAAACCATAAAATATATCACGTGAATGAGACATTCCAAGCAAATTACCAGCGTGCTGTTTGAATGCCTGGCTGTTCATTTGTACTCTATGTTTAGTTTTTTGTTTTGTGTATTTTAAAATGGGTCTAGTTTGGTCGGTATGCACTTCCTGACTGTCACGCCATGGATAGGCTACGCTGATTCCGATTGGTTATCCCAGCTTATGATAAACAGTAGCTACCAATCAGAACTAATGTTTCAGTTTACTACTTGATTTACTGAAGGTGTATACCATCTGAACAGTTCCAATTAACGGGTTTTCAGATATCGAAAGTGCGAATCGGCTACCTTGATTTGGTTGAGAAAAGTTGAGGGAGTGTCTTGAAGTTATCTATTCTTTTACTGCGAAGAAAAACGAGCTATCGGTTTCTTCGTTCATAAATTTATCAATTCATTGATCACTGTTTTGTTAATGGCCTTTCCCATTTGTATTGTAGCATAATATGATTTAAGAACTGGCATTTGTTGACCCAAATTCGATACAATTGGTGAATGCCTTGGTATCTAATAAATGCATCGTTTTCTCGAATAACCTTTCGATCTATGATATATTTGTCAATTCTGCTAATTAGTGCATGTGACATCGTTCGACCTGGATATCGTTAGTTACTGCTGGAGCCATCAGCATGAACGACTGTTATTTGAACGGAAACTTGTTGACCAATCGTTAAAGAAGTAATTCGTGGCTTCACTGATATGACTCCAAGATAGAAATTATTGACTGCTTCTTAAAGCATGTATTTGTATTTTATAGATTTAACTCCATGTTTCATCGCATGATAGACTATACATGACCGCCAATATAACTGGTGAAGGAAGAACCAAGGAAAACCTTGGGAAGAGCCATTGACCCACGGGAAGATACTGGTATGCTTTCTCACACACACACAAGTTAGCCGAGATAATCTGTAATACGAGCGGCCAGAGGTGAAAGGTCAGTGATTTGTAATGGTGAGCGCCTTAAACCACTCGGCACCCAGGACCCTGTTACTTAAACCAAACACTGCTCACAGGGCTTTTTCTACAAAATTATTTCATTTTCAGTACAAACAGAAACTTGTTTCCTGTGACAATATAATCTAAACGAAACGAGGTTGCCTGATCCCACCTGCATTAACGAACTAATTGTTTTAACATAATCATGCAAGATGTGCACGTGCATTTAAGAAGATATTTGAAATATAATTTTAGAAACATCTGGAATAAAAAAAATACTATAAAAGATTTTCTTTTCTAACCACGATTTATGTTCAACAGAAAACACCATTCATCTGACATTACTATCAATAAAGCCAATACAATTATCGAGGTATTCTATATATTTAACACAACTTGCGAGCTGCTTAAATTTTTGTTACGTTTAGTGCAGGAAAATGTAGAGTATGAAAAAGGTGCAAGTCACACACATACTTCGCAAAATTAGGTTAATTGATCAACTAAAGTCATGTTAAACTGTAAATGAATTGAATGACTGATATAAATTTTATTTTCATAGAAATGTAACCCGTACATCAATTTGTTCAACCCATATGCTTGCATTATTTTTTAACTTGAAATGTATTGCTTCTATTTATTAAGATTTCGTTAATGTATACTAAGCACATGTCGTGAGCACACACACACATACATACACACACACACACACACACACATATATATATATATATATATATATATATATATATATATATATATATATATATATATATATATATATATATATATATATATATGCAGTAAACTGTCGATGAACAGTGCAAAACTAGTAACTAACTAGCCTGAGTGCTTTCAACTCTTAATGAGTCTTTCTCAAAGGAATATACACAACATAGACAAACCAAACAAATAAACATAAAAAACGTTGAGTTTCTAAAACTTTACATGGATGTCTGTATATGAGTTAAGCCTATAAATACATTGTCTGAACCAGCCTGTATAGACTTGTTGCGAATACTGAAAGATGTTTCCAGTTCTCTCGAAGTCTATGAGCCAAAGCGACATCCATAACATTATGTACATTATGTAACGCTCATTATATCCCGGATATTTGATTCTATACCGGATATTTTATTTTTATACTAGTAATTAAATGATACTAAGAAGATTTAGAAAAGTTTGAAAATAAACTGTTTCGGCTGCAATGACAATTCTTCGTGTGCATAGCTTTCTTTTTCTAGTTTTCTTGGTTTAGACCGCTTTGTTTCAATGTTCTAAGGCGGCGTATCCAGTAAGATTCCTTTTCCTTCCAGGTTTCGAAACTCCATCTGTTGTTGTTAGCATTTGTGACAAGTGTTATGCCACTGAAAGTGTGGCCAGGGGAGGAAAGGTGTTCTGAGACCGGAATTTTGTACAGCTTCTTTGTCATCCATTCAGATCTATGAAGGTTTATCTTTTTTGTGTAGCTTGTCAGTTTCTCCGACATACTAAAGGCTACTAATCTTACATTTTCTTTGGAACATGTATGTTTAATTTCTCTCCAGGCACTGTGCTAGTGAATGTCCTGACAGGTTTTGCTTATTTTATCGCCCCAGGGTCCAGTTTGACTAGGGTGGTCTTGACTAGTGATTGGCGTTATATTTGCCCTGACAAGGATGATCTTGAGGTGTTTTGGTCTCCGGTAGGCTGCAAAAGGTTTGTTCGGAAGGATTAGCTTTAGTATGACCGACAATTGCACGATGGGCCAGTGTTTTGCGATGATTTTACATATTTTGGGGTTGTCTGGGTGGTAGGTCAGGATAAATGGCATCCTATCAGCCTTTTCTTTCTTTCTATATTTAAGTAGGCCATCGCGGTTTGTTAGTGTGGCCATTTGGATTGCCTCAGCAATCAGGTCTTTGTCTTAGCCTCGGTAAACCAAATACTTAGCCAGCTATTCAGACCTCGATAGGAATATAACATCGTCGTAGTAACTTCTGCGTATCCTCAGTGCCTGGCTATATGGAACGTTTCTAATGCAGTGTTTTGAATGACAGCTGGTTGAGAGGAGATACTGGTGTTTGTTGGTTGGTTTCGAGTAGATGTCTGTACGTAATTTGTTATTGACCATATGATTTGTATTCTTTATATAAAGAGTACGAATTTATATATATATATATATATATATATATATATATATATATATATATATATATATATATATATATATATATATATATATATAATTCTTTGTAGCACAAATATCCTATATACCTTGAATTCTTTCATAGGAATCTGGAATGACTGTGCATATGTATGAGAATTATTCACTAGGTCGTCCTGCGAGTGTGTCCGCTACGTTAAAGCTTGTATAACACCGACTCAGTGCCATCACTATTTTGGTGATGCGTGCTTAGTCGTGACTCTATACTTTAAAATATAATATAATATAATATAATATAATATAATATAATATAATATAATATAATATAATATAATATAATATAATATAATATAATATAATATAATATAATATAATATAATATAATATAGTATAGTATAGTATAGTATAGTATAGTATAGTATAGTATAGTATAGTATAGTATAGTATAGTATAGTATAGTATAGTATAGTATAATATAATATAATATAATATAATATAATATAATATAATATAATATAATATAATATAATATAATATAATATAATATAATATAATATAATATAAAATTTAATTTAATTATTTTGCCT
This sequence comes from Potamilus streckersoni, assembly GCA_016746295.1. Classification (NCBI taxonomy): domain Eukaryota; kingdom Metazoa; phylum Mollusca; class Bivalvia; order Unionida; family Unionidae; genus Potamilus; species Potamilus streckersoni. Next base: position 1,660,264 of record JAEAOA010001918.1, read on the forward strand.
TGATATATGTTCTGTACTGTAATATTTTTAAATATTAGAACTATTTGGGTTAGAAACTTTACAAAAAATTACTGAAAAGTCTGTCCAAACATTGATCATAACTGGTCATTGTACAGATTTCGATTACTTTTGGCACACTTCCCTTTCATCATGTAGAAGATGGTGGAACACTTAAGCATTCAACGGATCTAAAGGAAGTAAAAACAAAACAAAAATAATCAGAAACATACAAATCGTAAACGGCTTGGCAGGTAAAGCTTAGAAATCTTGTTCCTTACTGGAAAAATTATTTTGAGAAGATCCTTAATTTTTTCTCAATTCATTATCTATTTACCAGCAACACCAAATCGTCCACCATCCCGTGAGCAGAATAATTCATTTTTGTTTCTCAGTTTGTTGTCTTTATTTTTTAAATTTGTCTCATTCTATGCGCAGTTTATATTAAATAAATTTAGTTATACGATATCCAATTGTATTTGAAATAACCGAATGTAATAAAAAGGATTTCAAGGAGTATTATTTGAGACGGAATAACTATATTTCCAAAACGACTTGACATAGAACATTTTCATTTTCTAAAATCAGACCAATTAGTAGAAAATAATGTTCCCCGTGAAATCACAACACACTAGTCTAGCCTCAGAATTAATTGTCCAAAATCAATCTGCATATGTATTAATTTGAAGATATTGCATTTATCTTCAAAAACATTTTAGTTGAGAAAGTAAGTCACTGCAAATGAAGATGACTAAATTTCAGTAGGGTAGAATCGTTAACAAAAGCAAGGTACTAATTGTAAGGATTTCAACCAATAACATCATTAGAATGTATAGAAAAATCCTTCCCTAGCTGCATAGCGAGTGCAGCGATATTAGAGAATCCATACGTATAACTCTAAACTTATATCTTTACTAATTCACACAAAAAAAAGTATTTGATCAAATCCACGACATAATCATCTGATGTTATCAATGCAGTTAAATATTAACAGTTAGTTGTGATATAAAATTTAAACAATCGATAAATACAAATGCACTTTAAAACAAAATTTTAAAGAAGTAAAGAAGTACATCTAAATCTGGTTGTGCAACACAATTTAAATCATAAGGTATTTAAGACATTACATAAACATCTTATCTACAATGATATAAACGTATTGTACTGAAGAATTTGTTTTGCATACGTCACTCAACAATTTCAAAAATTTCTTTCTAAACTTAATAATGATTCGTTGAATACAGTTGAAAGTGAGATATTAATCTTTTACGAAGTTAAACCGGGTAGCATGGATGGCAAAATCAGAATGTTGAATATCTGAATACCTCTTAATTGATCCGAGTATAGTAGAGTCAATTAAATCAATACATCGACTTCACACTTACTTCCAGATTTGAAGAGCATTATCTGAATGGACAAAACCAGATGGTCAAGCTTTTAGTAAGCTACAATAAGTTAGATCTTAAACAATTTAATTTTGTAATAATTTTAATATTCCACCCAGTCATGACTGGAACTATATTAATAGAAAAACTAAATATCTTATTAATAATGGCCCTGAGAAAGACAAAATAATTTACACCAGGTTTTGAAGAATTTACACTAATTGATATTATATATACATGCGAACGGCATTATAATTATGGAAGTATGATATGGCAGTATGGTATTATAATTATGGCAGTATGATATGGCAATATGGTATTATAATTATGGCAGTATGATATGGCAATATGGTATTATAATGATGGCAATGGAACAGTTGTATACTAGAGAACAGTTTGAACAAGCGATGTAAAACTAGGATGGGATTACTTTTATCTGCAAGGCAGCAACGGACTAATTAAAGAATGATTGTATAGACTAAATCAGACCAAATGTCTTATGTGATATGTATTTTATTTGCTCAAGTAAGAGACAACTTTAACTCAGTCTGTTTCTACTGTTCAAAACATTGTAAAATCTTCAGTCACTGTAAAAATGGCATGTTTATAATATTCAAAACATTGTAAAGACAGTATGTTTCTAATCATTAAATTAAGTCCCTGTAAAAACACCATGTTTATATTCTTCAAGACAATGTAAAGACAGTATGTTTCTAATCTTCAATATACTGTAAAGACAATATGCTTCTAAAATTCACGACACTGAGAGATCATTATGTCTAATCTTCAGTACACTGTGAAAACAGTTTCAACTCTTCATGACACTGTAAACATATTTTGTTTTTACTGCTCAAGACACACTAGAACCAGTCCATTCTACTATTTCAGACTGTAAAAACAGTCTGTTTCTACTGTTCAAGACACACTGAAACCAGTCCATTTCTACTATTTCAGACTGTAAAAACAGTCTGTTTCTACTGTTCAAGACGCTATGAAAACAGTCTTCTGAAATATGAATTTCAGATGAACACGATCATTACTCAGATGAAAACATTAATATAGGATTCCTGCGATATACCTCAGACTGAAAAGGTAGGCAACATTAAGATTCCAGCAATATACATCAGACAGTAAAGTTAGGTTACACTATCATTTCAGGGTATATCTCAAATTGATAAGTTTGGCTATACTATGATTACAGCATTGTATCTCATATTTAAAAGTTAGACTAAACTATGCTGTTAGTGGTGATTGTATATTTTTGTTACCCAATCATATCTTGATGAAAATGAATGTCATCACTTGACAAAATGTATATGCACAAATCTTTCGATATATTTAATCTATTAAGGCGTCTAGGAGTAAAAGCAAGCAACAACATAATCGTGTGGGAATAATGTGGACTAGGATTTTTAAACATGACATTGCTTTTGTCGCGTAGTTGTACTGGTGTTTGGAAAATACATGAGTCTAACAAAGGACGCTCCCTAACAATATTACTTTTCGGTTGGATAGAGCCTGAGAGTTTTTATATATACAAAAATCAAATTGGATTCCTACAGAGGCAAGGCAATCGTCCTCTGTCCACGGATATCCATGTTCAGCATGAAATCCGTTCACAAAATCCTAAGTTTACACTTTGTACAGCTTGATATACCTATAAAGAATGACCCTCATTTAGCTAGTAGTAGCTAAAATGCTAACACGAATCTAAACACTTTGTACTCTTCCAAATGCAGTCAGATTTCCGCCAATCAGAATAATTTGAATTCAGACTTAAGGTCTATGGCTAGTTATCTTCATGAAATCCTGTAATAGTCTGTGTTTGGGATTGCGCTCGTTATATCGTATCTGCTGCTTTTCGTATTATCCAACAAGTATTATCTACATATAAACATTGAAAACATGACGATATATGTATATATATATATATATATATATATATATATATATATATATATATATATATACATATATATATATATATATATATATATATATATATATATATATATATATATATATAAAGGTGATGCGTGCTTAGCCGTGACGGTATATGGGCTGGTGGTGCGTGCAGGCAAGGCCATTTACTCGCTGACCTGGGTTGGAAATTCCGTAGAGTACGAATTTAATTTATCTAACCTGTATGATAGTAATGTTTGTAATTATTCTGATTGGCGGAAATCTGACTGCATCTGGAAGAGTACAAAGTGTTTAGATTCGTGTTAGCATTTTAGCTACTATTACCTAAATGAGGGTCATTCTTTGTATGTATATCAAGCTGTACAAAGTATAAACTCAGGATTTTGTGAAAGGATTTCATGCTGAACATGGATATCCATGGACAGAGGACGATTGCCTTGTATTTGTATCTGCATAATTGTTAATTTTAAATTTGTGTCTCATACGCCTGGATCGTATTCAATATGCCTCTCATGTTTTCCATGTACCTGCATAATTGTTAATTTTAAATTTGTCTCATACGCCTGGATCGTATTCCATATGCCTTTCATGTTTTCCATGTACCTGGCTTGTCCCCATATATCTGCCTTGTCTCCCATATGCATGGCTTTTATCCCATATGCACTGCTTGTATCGCATTTGCCTAGCTTATATCCCATAGGTCTGGCTTGTACCCCATATACCTGGCTTGTATTCCGAATGCCTTGCTTGTTCCTTTGCCTGGCTTGTATCTCAAAGGCCTGACTTGTATTCCATATACCTGGTTCGTTCGTATCTCATAGACCTGGCTTGTATCCAATAAACATTGCTTGTAATTGCTCACTTTGCAATTTGATGCAAGTTTGATCTGCTTGGAATGTCTGCGGATTAAAAATGTAGGTTGGTATGTTGGTGATAATAAGAAGGTATTGCAAAGTAATAAAGACATAGTAAAAATTGCATCTGTGTTGACAACACTAATCCTTTCATTTACCTTGGCTATATTTTTACAATTAAACAACAAGAAAATGCTTCATGTTATAAAATAGGGCGAAACACAAAAATTACTTTTAAAAGTAATTTAATGTCAAAGATATCAAACTAACTTTGAAGAAAATCCTTTATACAATTTGTATTCTATATTATGAGTAGTTTGTAAATTGTCTTACTGGTTAAATATACAATGTAGTGGCTCTTACGTCACTAATTGTACAATGGTTCCATTTACCAGTATTTCTAGGAAAATTTTGTGTGTCTATGTGTGTGTCTGTTTGTGTGTTTGGATATTTAACGTAGCCTTAACAATGTTTCAGTCATATCACTATGACGTCTGAAGTGAGGCAGTTTGTATTGATGTCTAGCACTGGGTCATCATGCCGGAGACATTTAGCATCATGTCCCTCCCAGTCACATTATTCTGACAACAGGCCTACTATTCCTATCACTAACCTCTGACTAAGAAACTTAAAAATAGTTTTACGAGTTATAAACTACAGTACGAAGTAGTTTAGTACTACCAGTAAGTTAAATAATCAATATGCATTATTAACAATCATGGATCGCCAAATGTTCAATTAGGGACGCTTAGTCTATACGAATGATGGAGAAACGAAATATGCCTCAAAAGTATAATTTAAGATACTTTAAATTTAGAAACGAGAATGCTCGTAAAAACAAAGCCATTCGGAGGAAATAAAGAAATAAAAATGCAGTAGAGAAATATAGTGCTATTCTAGAAATGATAAAATTAATTGTTTAAGTCGAATTGTCAATTACTGTTTTCGGCAAAGAACTGCAAACGCAGGTTGAAAGTTTTTCTATTAAATAAAAGGAGCGAAATCTTATATAGGTGTACATGACTTTATTTTTAAGGTCTTGCTGTATGGCTATTCTAGTGAATTTTCATCCTACTAAGAAATGTTGTGGAACAAGAGAATATTTTCAATGTTAACTAACCAATCATTTCGTGGAAAAGTATAATTGTCAGATTTTAATTAAGGTATTCAAATTGATTCCGTTTCTTACTGATAGCTTTTACACAGAAACAACAGTTCCCTCACCTTTCTTTCTGTATTCCTCTCGACCGGTAACCAATTCAATTTTAAAGACTTTGCCACTTTTGCAGACATACATAATTATCTTCATTTACAGCCCACATTACGTCATTTGATCTTCGATGCTTGTCGAATGGCGACATTCCGTCACTAAACAAACCAACCCATGTTCAATCCTAACTCAAAGTATATGTAAACAAAACTGCATATATATATATATATATATATAATATATATATGCATGCATGCATGCATACATACATACATACATACATACATACATACATACATACATACATACATACATACATACATACATACATACATACATACATACATACATACATACATACATACACACATACATTCATACATACATACATACATACATACATACATACATACATACATACATACATACATACATACATACATACATACATACATACATACATACATACATACATACATACATACATACATACATACATACATACATACATACATACATACATACATACATACATACATACATACATACATACATACATACATACATACAAGGCTGGTGTTTTCAGGCCAGTCTCTATCTTCAAAATTAGATGGGTGCCAAGAAGGGAAACTGTCAAAATTTATGTACTAGTAGGACGAGTTTCTAAGACTTTAGGTAATTTGGAATAAAGCTATGTCCTAAATAGTACGAAATTTGTTTGCCATAATTTATTGTATTTTAATCAATGAGTTATCATACAGAACACTGACTAAGAGATAATATCACACTTCATATTTTATCCTTTCCACTTAAACCCGAACTTGCGTTTCTCACATGTCAACTTCATGAAGCTTCATAGTTCGTAAACTCTCTATGGTTAGTGCCTGCTAATATTGCTTACACAGCGCAAGACGAATATAAAAATTCTTTGAGGAATCTCAGATTGTAGTGTTATTTACGAGTCAATGCTTTTAAAATATGTAACAGAAAGAGTGAAAACAACAAGCTTTGTAAATTTAACAAAAACAATTTTTCCCTACAATACAAAGTGAAAAATGGGAAAAAAAGAACCTATGGAATTGCAAATTAAATCCTAAAATAATCCAGGAATTAGACGTAAAGACACAGGTCTTGGTAACAGAAAGTTTTGAATAAAAATCAGTTCAACTCCCAAAGAGATTTAAAATTGAAAGCGATGACGTGTATGTTATGGCCTGCATTGCACTGATGTGTTAACAGTCTCTTGTTGAATCACATAAATATTTTTCCAGGTTTAAAGTCATTTCAAATTCCAATGAATATATTTATCCAAGAATATTATCTGAGCACTTTCGTATTTCCAGAGAAAATAATCCCTTTGAATTCAATAAATTGAAGAAAAAAATATCATCCCAAATTGGACAAAAAACAGCATACAATTTTTTTAAGTTTCATAAGTTAAAGCACAACTGGTAACATCTTCTCAGTCAAAAGGTAATATAATTCTATGCTTCATCTCAGGTCACAAATTAGTATTTTCTAAACACAACCAGTACCTAATGAAAATTAACTTTTTAGCATGATTTAATGAGCTTTGTTTATTTAAAACATAATACCCTATAAAATTCACTTTGGAATCCCCAAAACGCTGACCCACATCAACAGTTTACCTGAATAAAAATTTGGTCAATGAACTCATACCCATAAAGGATAGTGAAGCGATAAGTAGTTGTTTACGTGAATGAAATAAAAAATAATTATTAATAAAGTCAATTAGGTCAAACAGCACTGAACTCAATATTGGACAAGGTCAAGTCAAGTAAACAATATTACATTGCAATAGCATGTAATGGAGTAAAAAATTACAACAAACAGACAAACAATTAAATTAGATATGCCTAACAATAGAATATGAAAAAGTAAAATTAATTTAGTTCAAAGTAATTGTGCAAAATGTGTATGCTGAGGTGCGAAAACAATCCACATCAAATGCAGCATACATAAACTTATAATTAATCGTTCGCTGCATTCATGAAAACAAAGTAATAAAAAACATTCATCTTACCGTACTGCCAGAGTCAAATGAAATCGAGATGTATACATTTCTGTTTGTAATAGCTTGGCAGGAAATGGTACGGCTAACTCATGATGAAATATATATGATGTTCTTGCTGCTCAAAGTACCATTTTGGCAGGTATTTATGTCTACAATAAAGGCAAGCAGGATTGCAAGAATAACGCAGCCCGTCACTAAAAGACTGGTAATAATGATGATATTAATATTCTTTAAAAATGTAAAATAAGTGGGTTTTCCACAATTTGTGTAACATTCCAAAGCTACGTACAACAATGCAAAATGAATGTGACTGGGTACATGTTTATGTGGTAAATATGGGAATTACGTTAACTTTTTTTAAACATACATATTAGGATTGCACAAGAAAGAAAGTTGATGATGTGCCAAGGTAAGTTTGATTCCTTATGAATATGTACAAATCTGTATGTACCCTGCCTAAAGTTAAGGTCCAAGCTAAATAACATACTTTCTCAATTTCACAATTTGATCTTTTAATACTAAAATGACAGGATTGCTGCTCTTCAGCAAGCGTTAGATTGGTGTTCTATCTATCTATCTATCTATCTATCTATCTATCTATCTATCTATCTATCTATCTATCTATATATATATATATATATATATATATATATATATATATATATATATATATATATATATATATATATATATATATATATATATATATATATATTTATATAATTAAACTTTATATGTCTGTAATATGTTGAAATATATGGATCTATATAATGTTCTCGCAACCAAGAAAAAAAAAACAACATTCTGTGTTGATAAGAATGTAAAGGTATGAAATAAATCTTCATTAAATTATGAAAATATAAAAGGATGTACTGTCAACATTGAGAAAGTAAATAAGTAAATAACAAAGTAAATTAATTCATTTAAAACGCCTTTTTACGAAACACCAAAGTTCTAAGTAGTCTCATTGGCAGAATGGCTGAGACGTGAAACAATTAATGCCTTGCTGTATTAGGTTGTTTCTTTCTGTAAAGTTCTATTATTATAAAATCTACAGAAAGTGTAATGTTTACGATATCTTAATTTGTCATATTCTGCCTAATAAAGTTAATAAGGCGATGAATTTTGGCACATTCGATGGGATTTAAGAAGATTGAATAATTATACAATTTCTTAAGGTCTCACTATTCTCAGACAGATTAGCAGAAAAAAATGAGAATATTTTATATGTTGATGAAACAAATAAAAACTAACTAAAGATCTTTGCGGAAAGCATATTTGTCAAAGTTTATTTGAAGAATTCAGGTTGATTCCTCTTTTACATGACAGTTTTTGCACTGAACCAACACTACCTCAACACGGTGTTCTACATTCATTTTTTACTGTAACGAGAAATTTGCAATATTTCCTCATGACAAAGCGACTTGAACAACATATACGGGTCTAATACATGTTTAAAGTTCACTTGTATTATGACAAATTGACTTGATCCTAGTTATCCTTTAACCATCGCAGTTAATGAGATATTAACCTTTGTAGCGGGCATATATATATATATATATATATATATATATATATATATATATATATATATATATATATATATATATATATATATATATATATATATATATATATATATATACGTTAACCAAGTCGGATCTTTCTTTTGCAGCCCAAGTTAGGTATTTGATGATCATTGATTGTGTAATTGACAGGCAGTCACCAAACTCACCAACCCATTTTCAAGACTAAATTAAAACTCTTTAAAACATGCGTACCTAAAAATAATGTAACCCACATTGCAGATGTGTGATTTTATGAAAACAGTTTATTCATTCCAGGCTCAATATCTCTATCTTCAAAATTATTGGGTGCCAAAACTATCCATTGATACCAAAGAATATGGCGGGAACAACCTAATAACTGTTTGAATGGGATACACAGATTTAGTATTCAGATTTTGTTTTCTCTCAACCAAGGAACAAACAAACTAACAACAACAACAACAACAACAACACAACCAACAACAACAACAACAACATAATAATAATAATAATAATAATAATGCATACATACATACATGCAAACATACATACATTCATACATACATACATACATACATACATACATACATACATACATACATACATACATACATACATACATACATACATACATACATACATACATACATACATACACATACACACACATACATACATACATACATACATACATACATACATACATACATACATACATACATACATACATACATACATACATACATACACATACACACACATACATACATACATACATACATACATACATACATACATACATACATACATACATACATACATACATACATACATACATACATACATACATACATACATACATACATACATACATACATACATACATACATACATACATACATACATACATACATAAATATGCATAAATGTGTATACATACCTGTATCCACATACGATATAGACAGTCAACACTTCTTTTAGTGATCACATTATTCCACTATCAAAGCCACAGCTATATTTCCCTAAAATGTGATTTTACATGATTCCGTTTGGAAAATAACTCCGTACTTTTAGATCTCAGAGATCAGACTTAATGGTTTCAAATTTAAAATGAAATAGCAAATAAAGTGGAGGTTTAGTTCTTTATTTTGAAATTTCGATTTAAATATAATATATTTCGTTAGTAATATTATTAGATTCAGAAAATTTGACTTTGCAAGATTCATGTCAATCGGCAAGTAAAATTCGATTTTCAGAAATCTCTAAAATCACTCAAATCTCAGTTCTACGAAAATATAAAACGCGACCAAACAAATGTTTCACAAGAACACATTTGCAAAAACAGTTTAATCGTTTCTTCCTCAGTATTGCAAAGAGAATTTATTTTATCAACTACAAACCAATTTTAATTAAAAAAAATGTGTACTCAAATTAGGGTAAATTATAAACTAGAACCACCCTAAGTTTGTATCCATAAGTGACACTTTTCCGAAGCAGCGATAATGTATTGGAAAGTATAAAGTGGTGTGCTTTTGTGGTATTTGGAGACTGGGTTGAATGTTTAGTTTTGAGGCAAGAGTTTTCTTACGATATGGGAGATACTTACGATCCTATGCAAACCTTAAAACAAAACATAAAATGAATAAGACTTGTTTGGTTTCAAAAATGTTATATTGTAATTAAAGTTTGAAACAGAATACATTAACATGCAACGGAAACAGGAATGGATACATTAACACGTAACGGAAACAGAATGTATTAACATGTAAGGGAAACATAATGCATTAGCGTAACTTAAACAGTAATGGATACATTAACACGTATGAGAAACAAAATATATTAAAACAACGTAAATCAGGCGAACTAATCTAAAATCCTTTAACACATTCTGCTAGAATGTCCTTAGTTTGCTAAGAATCAAAGACAACTTCATTTTATTTATTAATGTTTTATGTATTACATACACGCGATGGAAAAATGAGAAAATTGAATTATCAAGACTGTTTAACAGCACATCAATGTAGGGTTAAATTCAATATCAAGGTGAAAAAGGTTTCATGGGTGCTGTAATTAAAAAAGGGAGAAAGTACCAAATTAAATACTGGGCTGCAACATGTACTTTTTTTTTTTGCATTCCTTCAAATTGATTTGGCAATTGATATTCCATTTCGCTATCGTATCTGCATTATATTTTCGTCCCGATCGTCGCGAATTTATTCAGATCCATTTATATAGTCAGCTCTAGATGTCAATCAGTCCATCGTTATGACGAGAAAGCTAATCAGACACAGTAGTTTATAAGTCCCTAAAAAAAACAAAACAACAGCAATAGCAATGTTAATATAATATAAAATTCGATACTTCCATACACTTTTTGCGATTGTAAACATTTTGTTAGTTTTATCGATACGCAGCATATAGAATTTTACCTTAACATTTTTCATCAGCGGTATTCAAAGGGACTTTGTGATTAAACAAACGACGAGTTTTCATGTACGAGTTGTTTGCTTCGTTTATCGCACTTTTATCTTTTTACAAACATATCTATTAAATTATACATGTGAATGGCATCACCAGCTTAGCTCTCCGTGAAACCTATTTGTAATTTAAATTTTTAACATAGCTTTAATAATTTTAATCATATAGCTACGATGTCTGCAATGTGGCACTGGGTCATCATACCGCAGACATATAACAGTATGTCCCTCCCAGTCACATTACTCTTATACCAGGCCTATCATTCCTATCACTAACCTCTGACTAAGAAAATGGGGAACAGTTAGAAGAGATATAAACTACAGTACTAAGTAGCTCAGTTCTACCAGTAAGTGAAATGACAGAATATGCTTTATTAAAAATCATGTATTGTCAAGTGCGCTTTTAATGTTAAGTATAGTCTGTACTATTGATAGAGAAATGAAAATATGCGTGTTTGTACCATTTTATAATTCTTTGTTATGACTCGGCCGGGGTTTTAACCCGCGAATCCCTCATCCGAGCCGGAAGTTTTAACAACTTGAACCACATAATGGATATATATATATATATGTATGTATGTATGTATGTATGTATGTATGTATGTATGTATGTATGTATGTATGTATGTATGTATGTATGTATGTATGTATGTATGTATGTATGTATGTATGTATGTATGTATGTATGTATGTATGTATTTATGTAGGTATGTATGTATGTATGTATGTATGTATGTATGTATGTATGTATGTATGTATGTATGTATGTATGTATGTATGTATGTATGTATGTATGTATGTGTGTTTGTGTGTGTGTGTGTGTGTGTGTGTGTGTGTGTGTGTGTGTAGTGTACACTAACGAAACCAGTAACAGTGTCGGTATAAATAAATGTCAAACCTCGCCTTGTAATTTAGTGATGTCAATATGCCACGTTTGCATAGCTTGATGTTATTGCCGGTGGTGATGGCTAGTTGTACTGAATGAAGTCTACGATGCATGTAATAAATCTAACGAAAGCAATGAATAAATTACAGTTATTGAGTTTAGAAACTGGTGATTCAGCCGCAGGCCTAAAAGCTGGATATTTGACGCTCTTATACGGATATTCAGAACAGATACGAGGACATATCAGGGATTAAAGACTTAAGGAATCATATGCATAATATTGGTGTCGATCGTGTTCTGTCCTTAGTTTCGTAACAGTCTTTCCGTATAACGTTTCGTGCAATGCTTTAATTAAAATTAAATTAAGACGCTTGATTAAGGTGTTAAACTTGTTATTGTAATAAAGGAGATAGTTTCTGATATTAGTGGAGTCATCCTTGTGGTAAAATGACTGCAGGAATACAGATTCAGCCTTAACGACATCTTATCTCAGTTTTGCTTACAAAGCTTTGAGCAGGTATGAACCTGAGCGGAACTAGAAATATGTATGCTTCCACGCAAATCAAACTTGAATGTCACTATCGTTTAGGAGGTATGAACCTGGATGTAAATACGAAACTATCGCAGACATTTGAGCTCGAACGAGACAACTTTTAATGCCCAAACTACTCATTGCAATTGTTATATTTTCATATGATGTAACTTTTTGTTCCCTTAGCAAGCTCTCTTATCTCTCTCTAGTGAATCAAATATAAACATGAGAATTTATTTCAGTGGTATACTCTTGTCTCTTTTTCTAGTGAATGAAATGTAAACATGAAAATTTATTCCAGTAGTATACTCTTGTCTCTTTCTCTAGTGAATGAAATGCAAACCTGCGATTTTATTCAACTATTATTCTTTCTTGTCTCTATTGAATGAAATCTAACCTGCCATTTGTTTCCACTGTATACACTTTTGTCTCGGTTGAATGAAATGTAAGCCTGATATGTTATTCCACTAGTCTACTTGCAAAAATTGGAGCACCAGACAAGTTACGAAATAAAAATATGGGATCAGTGAACAAATTTTCAAAGAGGTCTTGGAGCGAAGAAAACTGCTTTTTCCTACGTATAGGAAAACTAGAAAGAGAAACCTTCATGCGTTCCTAGTGTTGGATAAATTTACCCATCAACCATAAACTGTTCCGATGCATAAGGCCCAAGTCCCGATGCATTAGGCCTAATTCTCGATGCATGAGGTCCAATTCCCGATGCATGAGACCCAAGTTCCAATACATGAGGCCCAAGTTTATGCTGGAACCTAGCTACGCTGAAACTCAAAATTAATCTCATCTACCCCTTCGTGCCTCCTCCCCAAGTCAGATCGATGATTTCAGAACTAAACACAAGCAATATTGGTATTTTCTACCCAGAAAAAAATACACAACCTAACATGAATTGGAGACGCGTTATTTCTAAATGCAACACAATGAGTATGAAATCATAAATTCAAGCGACGGGCATAACACAAGAATTGAACATAACCTTACAAAACTACATACAACTACATGATACTGAAATCTAGGAAACACGCAAGATTTCTTTTCACGATGAAACTTTGCCAAATTCCTCACACGTAAATGACGACGCGAGATCAAGCATGACCACAGAAGTGAAATAGGTGCGGTTTTGAATGGAGCAATATCTATAGACTAAGGTTGCCTGTGTAGATATTGTAAGCAAATAACTCGTTTTCATGATCGATGTTAACACGATAACAAAATAAATTACCTGCTCCTTCATGAATGTATTTGGTTTTCTAAAAGTAGATTAAATTATCCAGAATTGAATCGTTTCATAAGAAAACTTCATATTATGTGTTTTGTTCAAACAAAACTGTTGGCATGGGATGTAATTAGTCTTAAAAAATGTAAATAGTAAATTAGAAAATACATATAAATGCTATTGAACAGTTTAAAATACGTTTCTGGGGTTGAAAGTTTCAAAGGAATTGCTAAAAACAAAAGATGACTTCATATTTGGAGCTTTTTATATATATTTTCCGGGGTTTCGAATACTCTTCAATAAATGTTTTTGATGAATATGAGGCTGATTTAGTGATCCGACTTCATAAAACGCAACATATGTTCTTATTAGACGATTGTTACAACTTTATATATTGGTGCTTTTATTACATTATCAGCCAATACTGACAACAATGGTTATTTTGCTCAAATTGCTTCTGTTCACATTCATGACTTACCTGATGTGATCATGATCTTTAACGTAGCTTTACAATTGTTCAGTCATATTGCTACGTTGTCAGCAGTGTGGCAGTATATAGTGATGTCTAGCACTGGGGTATCATGCCGCAGACATGTAGCATTATGTCCCACCCATTCACATTATCCTGACACCAGGCCGACCAGTCCTAACACAAACCTCTTAATGCTGAATGTCGAGCGAGGCAGCTGTTAGTACCATTTTTGTAAGTCATTGGTATGACTCTACTGGGGATCGCACCCACGACCTCTCACCACTATGCCACCGGAGCGGTGTTCGACGTACTTTATCTCAGTAATAATGGTATTCCAATGAAAACACATACCTGTTAAAATAAGACCAAATAACTATGAAAATCGCATGTCAAAACAATGTGAAAATTGCAGTGTGTATAGGTAACTCAAGAACCGGATATGACAGAGGCAGGCCCAGCCTTAGGATGGGCGGGGCCCAAGGCAGCAAAAGATGAGCGCGGGGCCCCAAGTAAAATAAAATTGCATTGCGCGGAGAAGCGCGGGGCACAAGGCGGTTGCCTCGTTCGCAGGACCTGGACAGAGGTAAATGTGCAGGTATGAGTGTAATAGAATATTTACTTATCACTGCAGAAAGTTTTAATTCCATCAAACAATTTTGTGTTCATACGTTTTGTCCAATGCTCTCTGACATTCATAATATAGTAATTTTCACGCCCCACACGAAGGTGAATACGTGGTTATCTGAGTCCAAATGTTTCATAAACGTCTGTGGAAATCTGATAAGAAAAATATGCACATTGTAAGCGTTAGCAGAGACTCCGTGGAAGCTTTAATTATCAAACTACATACTTTAGAAAAACTAGGAATATCGATAGACAAACGGTAAATGAAACTTCTAACGAAATTACAACAGTCCTTGAAAAATAATGCTATTAAAACATTTGTAAAGAAGAATAATGAACAAATAGACCATAAAAAGTACATATATGAAATAAACCATGGTTTGTAAACGAATGAACGCTAGCAAGAAATAAATACCATAATGCTGAAAAATAAATAACTCACGACTAAACACCCCCAAAGCAAGAATTATATGTTTTCTGTCAGTAGAAATTAGAAGAAAACAATCAGAAACGTTTCAAACCTCCAACGGAAGAAAACTCAACATAAACTTAAAGATGCAAAATACAAATACAAAACAATATTGGTCAATAATAAACAATTTGACTAAAGTAAATGATACATACCTATCGAAATGAACACATTTATATACTGAATATAAACGCATCCGATGGGAATAATAGCGAGATGGATACAAATGAGGAACCATTGAATATAGAACACTACACAGTGCTAAAGGAAATAATCTCTTAAGAGGTAATACTCAAAGTGCTTAGAAATTTGAAATCTAATAAGTCGCCTGGTGAAGATTGCATCTTGAATGAATACCTCAAATATACAGAAGTTTTTATTCCAGTTTTTGTAAGTTTTTTTTACCTGATTTTAAATATAGGTGTTGGTCCAGATACCTAGACTAAGGGGTTGAGTAAACCGATGCAAAATAAGGGAGATAAATCAGATCACACCCATTATAAGTCGATTACTCTAATGAGCTGTTTTGGTACTTTAAATGCAACTGTTATTCACAATATAATTTCACTTTTTCTTGAAAAACAATTTTCTATCTCAGACCTAATCAGGTATTCGAAAATAGTATTCCACAGCTGATAATATATTTATTTTGTATTCCATAGTCGATCATTTAAACAGTAGATAAAAATCATTTTTGAGGGGATTCTCTCGGGCTTTCGACAAGGTATGGAGATTTGGCTTATGAAGAAAACTGATTGAGGCTGGTATATATGGGAAAATCCTCAATGTGATAATGAATATGTATATGGATATACAGTCGTGTATATTCTATAATGGAAACAAACCACGGTTACTTACTTCTAGTGATGGAGTTATACAAGGAAAAACACTTTCTCCTGTAGTATTTGCCCAGTGTCTAAGTGACACTGAAAATCATTTTTGAGCTCGAAATGTAGTGGTATTACAGTTGATTTGTTTGATGGAAATGTAGTGAGGTATTCAGAACTATATGTTTTACTATATGCAGACAATATCGTTGAAGTTTCAGATAACCCTAAAGATATGCAAAATAGCCTAGACGTATACTCAAATAACTGCCAAAATTATAAACTTATTGACACAATCAAGACAAAAATTACAATTTTGCGGAAATATAGACACAGAAAAAAAAAATGTTTAGTTCAAACTTTCTGCTTCGGAATTCAAAATTGTCAAAAGTTATAAATATTTAGAGCTGATTCTAAAGTAGGATGGAATATATATATATATATATATATATATATATATATATATATATATATATATATATATATATATATATATATATAGTTGGAATCAAGAAACTAATTTGTCAAGTTTGAAACGTTATGTACCTACTTAATAAAAAGGTGCTAAATCTGAACTTGACTGTTTACTGTCAGTTTAAACTTTTTGATATGACAATAGTCTCAATTCTCAAATATTCAGCAGATATCTGGGATTTTCAGAGTAGATATGAAGGAACGTGTTCAATTTGATTTTCTAAAATATGTGCTCCAAGTTTGAAAAACAATCATCCCCCACGTACACACTTTAGAATGAGCATGGTACAAAATAAAAAGGAGAATTGTTGGTTATTATGCAAATCTCAGTATTTGTAAGCAAACAAAACTGTCTTACACCATGTATCTGAGGCTATTGCAGGAGTGTCGTAATGGCATTGAGAGTAGCAGATTGGCAGAGAGCATTTAAAACGTTCCATCAGAAACTGGGTTTTGATTCATTTGGGATAATCAAAACATTCCCAATAGATGCCGACTAGACACTTTAATTATTTTATGAAAGACTTCAAGATCAGTTTATACAAACATACGAATCACCCATTAGTAGCTCGATAAAGGCTGATACATAAATAAATTTTAAACGGATTTAAAATTAGAACATTATGAGTTGCAACTCGTTTAAAACTATGAGGCAAATATAATAGAATTTCCGACATGTGATCACTGTTTACCTAATGAGAAAGGAAGATGGAAAAGTTGCCTAATTACGAAAGACTGCATCCACTTTGCATGCAAAACAGTCGGTGATGAATTATGTTTTTTTCCTTAAATTTACCTTTTTTAGAGGACAAAGAAACCAGCTATTACCTAAACAGCAATATACGAGACCAAATGTACCAATGCTTAAAACATTGTTTTCTGAGAAACTCCGTGTTTTAAGAAATCTATATAAAAAGATAGCTTTTATTTGATCAAAATGTCTTTAATTTCAAATAATCTTTATTCGATATTTTTATTGTTCTTTCCTTTTAAAGGAAGGAAAAAACCATAATATATATATATATATATATATATATATATATATATATATATATATATATATATATATATATATATATATATATATATATATATATATATATATATAAATTATATATATATATATATATATATATATATAGATATATATATATATATATATATATATATATATATATATATATATATATATATATATACAGTCGTTCTAGATTCTTATGAAAGAAATCCTGGTATATAGGATTTCGTTTATTTATTACAAAAAATTATAAATATATACCATACAGAACAGACCGTGCTATCTCTGGACTCTTATGTAGAATCTTGATAACAACAGGCAGAAATGATAAATTAATAAAAATAATACCATCATATATGTTACATAATTTTTAATTCTTGCTCTACAGAGTTTCGAACCCAGGCCTGCAAATAAGCGGCACCCATCGCCTTGCCTGCACGCACCAGCCCATACCTCGTGACGGCTAAGCACGCATCACCAAGAAATGATGGCACCGAGTCGGTGTTATATGAACTCATGCGTAGCAGACACACTCGCATGACAATCTAGTAAAAATAATTATATATATATAGATATATATATGTATATATATATATATATATCTATATATATATATATATATATATATATATATATATATATATGTATATATATATGTATATATATATGTATATATATATGTATATATATATATATATATATATATATATTTTTATATATATATATATATATATATATATATATATATATATATATATATATATATATATATATATATATACACACAGTCATTCCAGGGTCAGAGTCCAGGGATAGTACTGTCTGTTCTGTTTGGTATATATTAATAATTCTTTGTAATAAATAAAACAAATCCTATATACCTTGACTACTTTCATAGGATTCTGGAACGAACGTGTGTGTGTGTACACACACACATACCTATATATATATAATAATATATGCACCTATATATATAATAATTTGAAAATATTTACTAGGTTGTCATTCGAGTGTCTGCTACGCACGAGTTCATATAAAACCGAATCAGTGGCATCATTTCCTTATTGGCGTTGCGTGCTTAGTCGTGACGGGATATGGGCTGGTGCTTGTAGGCAAGGCAATGGGTACTGTTTACTCGCAGGCCTTTGTTGGAAAGTCCTTATAGTACGAATTAAAAATTCTCTAACCTGCATGATAGCATTATTTTTATTAATGTGTGTGTGTGTCTGTGATACTTATATTACACATCCTACGTTGCGTATTGTAATCTGGGTGTAATGAAGAATTTGTTTTGTCTCGTCTCGTCTCCTCTTGTCTTGCCTTGTCTTGTCTCCAGTGAATGAAATTTAAACATGTTATTTTCCATTAGTATACTTGTTTCTATTGAATGAGATATACATTTGATATTTTATTTCAATTATATTATTTCTTGTCTCTATTGAATGAGATTTAAGTTTGACATTTATGATTTCACTAATATACTTTCTTGTCTCTATTCATTGAAAGGTGAATGTATTGTTTTTTTTAAATTATTGTGGGGATGTGTCTCTATAACTGGTAATATCTATGCTGTGCAGTAGTATACATTTATAGCTTCTAATAATTTCGTAATAAGTATGATAAGAAATGTCTTTTTAACTTTCAAGCATTCTTCCTTGATTAATTAGTTTTATTTTTTTCGAAATGTTTCAAATGGTAGTTTGTCTAAACACCTTGCCAATCACTTACTAATATTAACAAAGTATTTTGTGTCAATAATAAGAAAACTATTACAGAGTGGACTAAAAGGATCATGTGCAGATTAACTTAAACTAGCTGTCAGCAAGTTTATCTTAGTCCCGTTTTACCTGTAACGTAATACAATACAGCTTTTAGTTTAAAGATATCGCCGCAGATTTTTTTATTTTGTCCTTCATCGGAATTGTGCTAGATAGAGATAGCTTATTAAACCATCAACTTAGAGAAAGCAGTAAAGTTAGACCGTACAACGAGTTTGTTTTGGTTTTTAAAGCAAATTTTGGAACCTTCAGGCCAACAAGGAATGATTGGAGCAGCAGTTTGAAAAAGGTTTTGTCTAGTTTATGACTTGTCTATTCAGTATTGTAAAACCTATTTCATGTTTGACGAGAAATTTCACAGTTCTAATACCTCTCTAGACAGTGTTATTTAAGGAATAAATATAAAACGATTCTTTACAATAGATTATATTGTAACTAGCAATTAGGGTTTATTGATTAACTTATTAATAAACCAGAGATATGAGGGTGTAGTAAGCACATAACATTGTATCAGATTACAATTATCGTGGTTATTGTTTGCAAAAAAAGAGCAGGAATTAGATGCTGTATTGAAACATTAATGACCTACGATGTCTAGTGAGTAACAATAACATTACGTTTTGTATTCTTCAGTTACGATCTGGAGTTGCCAACTGTTAGAGATTAATTGATCTTGATGCGTTTTGAGCAGCAGGATTTCTTCTAGCCTAATTAATTGTACTGTTGTTATTCAAATTGCTGTTGACAACATTTATAGAAACCAATTTAGGTCTTGACATAATGCCAACCTTTACCAAATATATCAGACTTATTAGATGACGAAGATAAGGAAGACCAATATCTTTATAATCAAAGTTCCTCTGAATGAATCATTTGAAAGGCTGTAATTCACTGATAGTTTGATATTTCCTTCTGCAACTGATTCTTGTGCAGAAAGGTCTTCGCGATATATTGCAACAGCAAATTAGTACAATGCAGAACTGTTTGCGTCTTCGCGATATATTACAACACCAATAGAAGGCTTGTGCAAAAAAGGTTGTTTCTCGATATATTGCAACAGCCCTAATACAGAAAGTTTTGCGATATATTGAGAAACAAATAATTTCAATGCAGAAAAATTTGAGACATATATCAAAATCAAATAATTTTAATGCATAAAGGATGCCTTCTCAATATATTACAAAATCATCGTTGGAGATAGAATCATTTGCCGTGTATGTGTGTATTTGTATGATTAGCAGTTTTAACGTAGCTTTAACAATGTTTCAGTTATATCGCTTCGATGTCTGCAGTGTGATAGTTTATAGTGATGTCTAGCACGGGGGGCATCATGCCGCAGACATGGAGTATCATGTCCCACCCAGATACATTATCCTGACTCAAGACCTAGCAGTCCTAACACTAACCTCTAAATGCTGATAGCCAAGATAATACACCTGCTAGTACAATTGTTATAAGTATCTGATATGACTCGCCCGGGGTTCGAACCCGCAACTTTCCGCATTCTAGGCGTTCTTGCAATGGAAATATTTATATTAAGACGGAGAATGTTTAAAAATCTTTTTACTTAATACAAGGCAAATGAGACTGCACCCTATTGTTGTAATGTTCTTTATATTCACACAATATAATGAAAAGAATTGTACGAGTTTGCCTATATTTATTGATTTGTACGTATAACTGATCAGACGCATTACTGCAATCACACTAATGAGCTTGACCAATCAACACATACCTAATCGATACACCTCCAGCCGCTTTGTCATCTCCAGTTATCCTCCTCGTTTGGAAACATTACGCTGGCATTGGTATAATTGCTGATTGATACGCATTATGAGCTTGGTTTAACATATTGCAATAGTAATAAAGATGTGGGTGGACCATTTTGTAACTCAGACAGTGGTGAAGATGTGCCTGGAATCTTAGTAACCCAGACAGTGGAAAAGATGTGCCTGAAATCTTGGTAACTCAGACAGTGGTATAGATTTGCCTGGAATCTTGGTAACTCAGACAATGGTAAAGATGTGCCATGAATCTTGATAATTCAGGCAGTGGTTAAGATATGCATGGAGCCTTTGTAACTCAGACAGTGGTAAAGATGTGCCTGGACCTTTGTAAATCAGACACAGTGGTAAAGATGTGCCTGGACCTTTGTAAATCAGACAGTGGTAAAGATGTGCCTGGACCTTTGTAAATCAGACAGTGGTAAAGATGTGCCTGGACCTTTGTAAATCTGAAAGTGGTAAAGATGTGCCTGGACCTTTGTAACTCAGACAGTGGTAAAGACTTGGCTGGACCTTTGTAAATCAGACAGTGGTAAAGACGTGGATGGACCTTTGTAAATCAGACAGTGGTAAAGACGTGGCTGGACCTTTGTAAATCAGGCAGTGGTAAAGATGTGCCTGGACCTTTGTAAATCAGACAGTGGTAAAGATGTGCCTGGACCATTGTGAATCAGACAGTGGTAAAGATATGTCTTGAACCTTGATAACTCAGTTGATACTCAGGCCAACTTGCGGTGTTCTGATATTATTCGGTTCCCCAGACCTGGTCATTTTTTCAGAAAATGCCTGACGTGAATGAAACCTTTCGGTCCCGACCATGATCATCTTATCATCCAAATTAGTTGATGGAAATTACCGACTGATAGTTTGGAAAAATATCAAAGCAACAGACAGATAGTATACTTTTATGACTCGTCAAACATCCATTTGTACGTGCAAAATTAGGTCTTTTTTGCTGATTAGACTGTTTGATGTTTAACATAATCAAGTAGGGCAAAGTGTGCTGATTAGGTTGCTTGCTGTTTGACATAGTTACTGATCAGGTTGCTTGGTGTTTGACATAATCAATAGTGGCTGTTTTTGGTGATTATGTTCTTTGGGGTTTGACATAATCATTTAGAGCTGCTTTGGCTGATAAGCTTCCTTGGTGTCGCATATAATTGGTTAGGTCAATTTTGTTACATAATCATTTAGGGCTATTTTTGTAACATTAAACAAGGAACTAAAACATACAGATGTACTCAGTCGAGTAATCGATAGATACAACAAAATTGAGGTGGAAATTGATGTAAAGAAGAGAATTAATTCACACTTTTCATAAAACTTCTTAAAACGTATGCTTCAAAGATTGGTAAAAAAGAACGGTAGATACAGGACTGCCATAGGTGAATGTTCTCT
The DNA here is from genome assembly GCA_016746295.1 of Potamilus streckersoni. Classification (NCBI taxonomy): domain Eukaryota; kingdom Metazoa; phylum Mollusca; class Bivalvia; order Unionida; family Unionidae; genus Potamilus; species Potamilus streckersoni. The sequence goes on from JAEAOA010001918.1 coordinate 1,683,188, forward strand.
CAAACTATCGAATCTGTAACATCATAGATTAGCGGTAAGATTTTATTCATATCGTCAGAAAGGCGATGGGAAAGTCGGACTGTACTAAAACGGGAAAGTATAAAGTTAATGCAATAGGTAGCAGACCTTAATGAAACGGGAAAGTCCATCTTAACGAAAATGAAAATGTCAGATCTTACAAAGATGGGACGCAGACCTTACTAAAGTGGAAAAGTCAGAGCTTACTAAAATGGGAAATAGACAATACTGATATGAGAAAGTAACATCTTACAAAATTGGAGAAAAAGAATCTTAGAAATGTACCAGTTGGACGATAAATATTGTTTATGGTTTATAGTTTATCTATCTATCTATCTATCTATCTATCTATCTATCTATCTATCTATCTATCTATCTATCTATCTATCTGTCTGTCTGTCTGTCTGTCTGTCTGTCTGTCTGTCTGTCTGTCTATCTGTCTGACTCTCTCTCTCTCTCGTTCAATTTTAATTCTAGAAAGATAAAGATTGCAGAAATAAGTGTTTCGAGAATTAGCTTCAGAATAACTGTTTAGCATTTTCTAAATGGATTAATGAGAGAGAGAGAGAGAGAGAGAGAGAGAGAGAGAGAGAGACTAATAGGTAGGCGGGTAGTTAGGTACATAGTACAACAAAAGATAGTAAGAAAAAAAGATCCTACAGTCACTGTATATTACATTTTAAACAACACAATTTCATACAGAGTAACCGAAAGAGACCAAATTTTTAGTTATAGGTAAAATAGGGTATTGAGATTAATTTTTCCATTCGTTATATATACGCCTCCAACATCCAAACCTGTATATTCCTATTATAGCATGGCACTGTGTTTATATTCTTCCAGGTCATTCCTAGTAAATACAGCCGCGGCTAGATCGCGCCTTTATGTCTCACCTACTACAAAGAATCGCCTGCTAGGACAATGGACATTTATAAAACATTTATAAACGTCTCAATCTTTCTCTAAGTGAAATTTCACATTCTTTTTATTCTGATAATTACTACAAAGGCTCTATTTTGCTACAAAAGCTAAGCACTCTTGGTGGCAGGACCTGCACCTCTAGGAGAATTTGTATTGCAGTTATCCAACAACACTTATCTCTTGAAAACTTGGTCAATGAAAATGTATGGCAAATATTGACTTACTAGAAAACAACAGTCTTTAAAATGTCACCTACATTCCTTTTCAAATTGCCATTATATTCACCTCACCCTTCCGTTTTGTCAATATCAGGAATGTTTATAAGAGACCAGTTAGACTATAGCAGAGGACTATTCATGTATAAATTTGGTATTTTCAATATCATATAACGATATTTGTTGTCCTGGGCTTACTAAGCCGTTTTGTACTCAGTATTGATACTTAAATTTAATTAAAGAATAGCAAAGACAATACTAAGAAGTGAAGCACCTTCGTTCATGCCTCAACAAAAATCCTTACACTTTATTAAATTAGACCTTTTTAATCTTGTAATTTGTAACATGAATAGAATCTTATTGATCGGTCAAAAATTATCCTAAACACTGATTGAACATTATCATTAAACATGGATCAATCGTAGATTATCTTCAAACCCGGATCGACCGTATGTTATCCTTAAACATGGATCGAGCCTAGAGTGTATGTTAATTCTTTCAAAGGGTTCAGTTGTAACTCAGTTGGTAGCAGTACCAAACTCATATTGCAAGGATCGCGAGTTCGACACCCGCCTATGCCAGTCTTGAGTCCGCCGCAGTGATTCCTTAGGAAAGGTACTCCGCTCCCGATTTCTCGTTATGCAAGTTAAAATCAAGCACAGCAAAAACCTTCTGGCGTACGTGGTTACACAGTTCCAGTTTAGGTTTACAAGTGCCGCTAAAATGAAGCACAGAAAACACCTTCTGACCTAATCGGTTACACAGTTACGACTTAGGTTTACAAGTGCCTTCAAAACCAAATAGAGCAACATATTTCTGGCATACTTAGGTACAGTTACAATTTTGGTTTACAAGTGCTATTAAATCCAAACACAGCAAATTTTTCGGGTCTACTTGATTACGCTGTTACAATTTAGGTTTCGTCAGAATATCTATGCTGTTTATTTTCCAGATATCTTGTTCAAGTAAGTTTATATAAGAAAGTATTGAATTCCAGAATCTTCACAAATTGATCGCTTAAAAAATTATAGATAACGATGATAGAATTGTATTATACTGTCTATAATTACAAATATTTACTAAAGGTAACAATTTAGAAAACTTGTTACATTAAAAAATTGTGTCATATATTCAGTATTAAAAAGGCTTGGACAATTTAATAAATTGCATCAAAAGTCCCTTTTATATATATATATATATATATATATATATATATATATATATATATATATATATATATATATATATATATATATATATATATATATATATATATATATAGTCCTAGTTGATGTTTTCCCTTTCATTACTTATGTTTTAGATTTTTAATAGAAAAGAACTTTGAAATCGTATTCTTTTCATTCTTGATTTAAGTATATAGGCCTATGAAGAATATGTATTTAAAGAAACGACTTACTGAATATCCTTAATTGCTTATTCGTTTGACATCCTAATATAGTCTCGATAGGGCTTGTGAACATCCGTTTGGTAGGGTACCAATTAAAGATTATTTTCGATATTTTGTATTATCTGTAGTAAACTCTAATAATGTTAAGTTAACTAATACTTATTAGAAACTAGAACAAACGGGATAATTTGGAGCATGGACATATCAGACATACATTATTCTGGTTTAAGTGTACGGTTTAGTACAATTTGTTTCTAGATCTGTCTTCTTTTGTAAACAAGTTTGTAGACATAGTCGATGTTTTTTGTACATGAGGGAACACACTTAGAAAAGAATGCGGACCTACAGTCTTTGATTAGTGTAACAGCTGTGTGGAGAGATGTATCTCTACGTACATTGAAGCCCTATAGTGCGTTAGGTCTCTTTATCTCTAGAAGCCTAGTCTTAATTTTGGTCTAATTAGACCCTTATCCTCTTCAGTAAGTACAGTTCAAAGGACTTCCGAAGGACATATGTTATAAATAATGGAATAATATATCGTAATTTGATTGAAATGTGTAGGTTTTATGGACTGTAACATAAACATGAATCAAGATGTTCGCGTTTCTGTCGACCATGTATGTCAGGGTTCTCAACACTCGGCCCGCGGGCCGCATATGGCCAGTGTGGTTTCTTTATTGTGACCATCAACGACACCCGAATGTGTAAAATAATTAATAATTTAAATCGTTTACTCACACCTAGACATATTTGTTAAAAATCCGATTGCTACATCGTTTGCTTTTTTGTGTGCAACATTTCAACTGACAGACCGACACTTATATGAGCCGCTTTTACTGTATTAAAAGATTGGAGTGGTGCGGTCCTTGGGTCAAAATATTAGTGCTCATGTTACGTTCCCCGTAACGATTTCAGTTCGAGACCCCTGATATAAGTCTACCGATACATTTGATTCGCCGATCAAATGATTTAATAAAGGTCGGTTACTGTATCACAGACATGCAATAAACATGAATGCTACATGTACACACCAAATATTTTATTTCAGGCTCATATATCACCATATCTCCCCCTCTTTCCATTGGTCGCTCGGTTGTTTCGTCCGCTTGTTTGTCCATTTATTTTATGAACGTTCACGCACACACACGTACATACACTCACCCACATTTACACACACATACACAGATGCACACACACACATACACACACAGATGCACACACACATACAAGTAAGAATGATTAATATAAAATCTCAGGAATGAAATCTATTGACCTCATGAGAAATCATGACACCAGTACGAGGAGTTTAATCATGCTGCGACTGTTTCTTTTCATCCTTAATGCATACTGACTTTAGCATCTGCGCGCCTGTTGCTACACAACTTATAATGCAGTACGAACGATACACAAAATTGATTACTTAACTATGAAGGATGATGGGAGAGGAGTGATCAGGAGATTATAAACTATACATGTCAATTATACGTGAAAGTTATCCATCGATTGCAATCGCTAAAATCACCAACGGCTACGTTTTGTTCCAATGGCGATTCATTTTAGTAAAAACATCTCGCGAGATAAAATGATACTATCGGTATGTATTTGCACTGGAGTCACTAATATCCGCTGGTATTTGCGATGATTTTAAATGCTGTACTAAATTACGTAATAAAAAATGCAAAAATTCACAATTTTGTAATAAATAAAACTTGTTTATTTGACAAGAAATATAATTTAAATGATGTAAGGGACTTAGGAAAGAAATAAAACTGGTCAATAGTAGGTAATTACTATAGTTTTATAGGAGTACGGTCCAGATTGGAAACATGCAAAGTGTAAGATTTAGAACGGTTACTTGGTCTATTTGAGTTCCAACGTACCATGATCTATTATTATTATTATTATTATTATTATTATTATTATTATTATTATTATTATTATTATTATTATTATTATTATTATTATTATTAAGTAATAATTAGTCTTTATTCCTTTCAATTTTAATCCAGGCGACATTGATGCTCAGCAGTGGGGCGAGTGCCTGGTAGAGGACTTATTTGACAGTAACCGGTACAGTCCCCTTATCCGACCCGTGAAGAACATTAATGACACCCTAGTGGTCAAAATGAGCATTCAGCTCAGTCAGATTATTCAAATTGTGAGTATACCAATGTCCATGGAATTTGGACAAAATGCCTTGTAGTAACACACATGTTAAGAGTATACCAATATCTAGGGAATTTGGACAAAATGCCTTGTCGTAACACACGTGTTAAGAAAACTTATCAAAGTTTTTAATCTAAAAACCTCCTATGCAGGTTAATTACATCTGCATTAACATAAAACTTGTACTATAAGTACATGATAGGAAATACTCCATTTTGATAATATAAGGGCTCTATTGGTTTATTTTGTTGTTGTTTCCATTCATATAATTTTGCTTATGCTTTTTCATTCCGATGCGTGCATGCTATTAGTTGTTTTTTTCAATCTAATTTTGCATTTGCCAGCAAGTTATCAAGCCTACAGCAATAAAGTTCCCGTTAATTCAAGAAAAGAATCTCCATTGAGTTATCTAGACGACATATTTAGACCTTCACTAGACAAGATGCCGTATATACTCGGGTAAAAGTCCAACTGCAAACAATATAGATAAAAATCTGCCGCCGTATAATCCGCCAACAGATGAGGGTGTTTTGTGTTTGTTCTTTAAAGTACTTGTAACAAGATCAGATCCAGATCTGTCACGGGAAAACCTGGGTCTGATCAGTTTGCAGTTTGACTCGACAAATAACGAGTACAGACAGTAGATATCCTTGTCGCAAAATTGTAAACTTTTTGGGGGTTATTATGTGCATCTTAAGATAATGAGAAGAAGAAATCTACAAACCGATTAAGATAAATCTTAAAAATCTACAGAATGATTAAGATAAATCTCAGGAAATCTACAGAATGATTAAGATTAATATCAACGTACATTTTATTAATTTTATTGGCGCAGAAAGATATCCACCAATCACAATCTTATATATATATATATATATATATATATATATATATATATATATATATATATATATATATATATATATATATATATATATATATATATATATCCTTCCATAGCTCTACCATAGGAATATCCTTACAAAACTATACATTGGGATATCCAGTGGTATCACTAGGAGGTGCGGGGTAGGTGGGGGTGCAGATAGCACCGGGTGACACGATCAGATGGGGTGACACCAAAATGGCTGTCTATAAAATTTTTTGAATTTTTTTGTTTCAGGAAGGGGTACCGGTGGTGACACCATGTGTTACCTCACATGACTGTTTATAAAATGTTTGAGATTTTGAGCAGGAAGGCGGTCTGTGTGGGTGACACCATGAGTTACCGAACTGGGTGACACCAACCCTAGTGACGCCACTGGTGATATCCTTCAGTAGCATTATCATAGGTACATCCTTACATAGCACAGACCCTAGGTACATCCTTACATAGCACTGACCCTAGGTACATCCTTACATAGCACTGATCCTAGGTACATCCTTACATAGCACTGACCCTAGGTACATCCTTACATAGCACTGACCCTAGGTACATCCTTACATAGCACTGATCCTAGGTACATCCTTACATAGCACTGACCCTAGGTACATCTTCACATAGCACTGACCCTAGATACATCTTTACATAGCACTGACCCTAGGTACATCCTTACATAACACTGACCCTAGGTACATCCTTACATAGCACTGATCCTAGGTACATCCTTACATAGCACTGATCCTAGGTACATCCTTACATAGCACTGACCCTAGGTACATCCTTACATAGCACTGACCCTAGGTACATCCTTACATAGCACTGACCCTAGGTACAGCCTTACATAGCACTGACCCTAGGTACATCCTTACATAGCACTGACCCTAGGTACATCCTTACATAGCACTGACCCTAGGTACATCCTTACATAGCACTGATCCTAGGTACATCCTTACATAGCACTGACCCTAGATACATCCTTACATAGCACTGACCCTAGGTACATCCTTACATAGCACTGACCCTAGGTACATCCTTACATAGCACTGACCCTAGGTACATCCTTACATAGCACTGACTCTAGGTACATCCTTACATAGCACTGACCCTAGGTACATCTTTACATAGCACCAACCCTATATACATCCTTACATAGCACTGACCCTAGGTACATCCTTACATAGCACTGACTCTAGATACATCCTTACATAGCACTGACCCTAGGTACATCCTTACATAGCACTGATCCTAGGTACATCCTTACATAGCACTGATCATAGGTACATCCTTACATAGCACTGACCCTAGTTACATCCTTACATAGCACTGACCCTAGGTACATTCTTACATAACACTGACCGTAGGTACATCCTTACATAGCACTGACCCTAGGTACATCCTTACATAGCACTGACCCTAGGTACATCCTTACATAGCACTGACCCTAGGTACATCCTTACATAGCACTGACCCTAGGTACATCTTTACATAGCACTGACCTTATATACATCCTTACATAGCACTGACCCTAGGTACATCCTTACATAGCACTGACCCTAGGTACATCCTTACATAGCACTGACCCTAGGTACATCCTTACATAGCACTGATCTTAGGTACATCCTTACATAGCACTGACCCTATGTACATCCTTACATACCACTGGCCCTAGGTTCATCTTTACATAACACTAACCCTAGGTACATCCTTGCATAGCACTGACCCTAGGTACATCCTTACATAGCACTGGCCCTAGGTTAATCCTTACATAGCACTGGCCCTAGGTTCATCCTTACATCACTAACCCTAGGTACATCTTTACATAGCACTGATCCTATTTATTTCCTTACATTGCAATGACCCTAGGTACATCCTTACATAGCACTGGCCCTAGGTACATCCTTACATAGCACTGACCCTAGGTACATCCTTACATAGCACTGATCCTATTTATATCCTTACATTGCACTGACCCTAGGTACATCCTTACATAGCACTGACCCTAGGTACATCCTTACATAGCACTGACTCTAGGTACATCCTTACATAACACTACCATTAGGTACATTATATAATAGCACTACACTGAGATGTCCTTCAGTAGCACAATTTTTGGTATATCCGTACATAGCACTACCCTAGGTACATACTTACATAGCACTACCCTAGGTACATTTTTACATTGATCTACCTTAGGTACATCCTTCCATAGCACTATCCTAGGTACATCATTACATGGCACTATCCTAGGTACATTATATTATAGCACTACACTGAGATGTCCTTCAGTAGCACAAGCCTAGGTACATCCTTACATAGCACTACCCTAAGTATATCAATACATATCAGTTCGTTGGGATATCCTCCCGTAGCACTATCATAGGTACATCCTTAAATTGCACTACCCTAGGTACATTCTTACATCGCACTACACTAGGTACATCCTTCCATATCTCTACACTAGGTACATCCTTCCATAGCACTACGCTAGGTGCATCCTTCCATAGCACTATCCTAGGTACATCCTTCCATTGCACTATCTTTGGTACATCCTTACATGGCACTACCCTAGGTACATTACATAATAGCACTACACTGCGATATCCTTCAATAGCACAATCCTAGGTTCATTCTTACATTGCACTACCCTAGGTATATCCTTACATATCAGTTCGTTGGGATTTTCTCCAGTAGCAATATCATAGATACATCCTTAAATTGCACTACCCTAGGTACATCCTTGCATAGCACTACCTTAGGTATATCCTTACATAGCACTACCCTAGGTACATCCTTACATCGCGCTACACTAGGTACAGCCTTACATGGCACTACCCTAGGTACATCTTTACAAAGCACTACATTGGGATATCCTTTAGAAGCACTACCAGAGATATATCTTTGCAGATAATTATTCTAAATATATTCTTGCATAGCATTACCCTCGATATATCCTTCCGTAGTTGTTACAAAATTCGGCTCGTTCAAAGTAACGAACAAAAGATCCAACACGCTTTGTAAATTTTAACAAAAAATAATTTATTTCTCTACAAAACACAATAAAAATATGACAAAAGAATTTACAGTTTGTGAATATAATCTAAACAATCTAAATCCCAGAATTGAAGCACACAATTCATATCACTAAAATGTCCTAAGGTTCGAATCCCGGCGAAGTTCAAAGATGACAGACGATGACCACAGACGAATGTCAAAAGTTCCACGTTGAAGTCTATGAATCACAATAGATTATCCAGGGTTTAGTACTCCGAATAATTTCCACTGAATGTCTCTATCCAATGCTTCGATGGTGAAACAGTTATTGTCCAGAGAATGTAAGTTATTGTTAAATAACATATAACTTCAAATTGGCACAACAACAGAAAACACTTGTGATCGATTGAAGGTAGTTTTACGACTAAATCAAAATCACTAAAAACGTTGTCTCAAACACAATCTTAGATCACGCAATAGGCTACGTGGTCCCTTACTACAAGCCACTTGACAATTACACCCAAATGTTGAAAACACAAGGTGATCATGCCAGTATTGTATGCATGACCTTGATACTGACCAATCGTTTAAACTTCATGTAACCAAATGTCTGAACGAGGTCAGCTAAAAATAATGCTAATGAAATTCTTCTCAGTTCTGTACAAACAAAATGTACTTTTAAAAATGTCGAATCCAGTAAAAATAATCACTACAATAAAAAATAATGAAACAAAACTAAATTAAAAAAGAATATTAAAACTAACACGCAAGCAATTTAATTACATATTCGTAACATAGTTCGTCCCTACATATATACTTTCAATTCACTAACTTAGATATATCCTTCCGTAGCACTACTCGATATATCTTTCAGAAGGAATACCCAATAAAAGTGGTAGTAAGATATAACTGAAATACTGTTCTTAATAACCGAAACCAATTGAAACCTTATTTGCATGCTAAAGAAAGTTTGTTCATACTTATAATTTTGTGGGTGATTTGAGATCGAAATGTTGTTTCACTCATGTTTGGGGCCCCGAGTGGCCGAGTGGTCTAAAGCGCTCTTCGTTACGGATCACTGTCATCTCACCTATGTCTGCGTGGGTTCGAGTCTAAGATTCGGCGAATGTAGATATGTGAGAAAGCTTGTCAGTAGCTTCTCGTGGGTCGGTGGTTCTTTTCGCGGATTTCCCGGTTTCTTCCTCCACCAATAATACTGGCCGCCATGAATAGCATATAGTGTGCTGAAAAATGGCGTTAAGCCCCAGAACAACAACAACAACAATCACTCATGTTTATCAGTCATGCTATTGTGTGTACAGATCTAGTGATTTTTATCATCCATGCTACTGTTTGCACAGATCTCCTGGCTATTTTATTAGTCATGCTACTTTGTGTACAGATGTCGAGGCTTTTATATTTTCAATGCTACTGTTTGTACAGATCTCCAGGTTTTTTTTATCATTCATGCTACTGTGTGTACAGATGTCGAGTCTTTTAATCATTCATACTGTGTAAACAGATTTCAAGGCTTTTGTTATTATCCATGCTACTGTATGTACAGTTCTCAATGCTTTTGTAATCATCCGTGTTACTCTGTGTACAGATGTCTTGGCTTTTCTATCATAAATGCTACTTGTGTACAGATATATATGCTTTTTATCATCCATGCTACTGTGCGTACAGATCTCCAGGTCCTGTTATCATCCATGCTACTGTGCGTACAGATCTCCAGGTCCTGTTATCATCCATGCTACTGTGCGTAAAGATCTCAAAGCGTTTTATTATCCATACTACTATGTGTACAGATTTCGACGATTTTATATCATCAATGCAACAGATCCCCGTGCCTTTTTATCATCCATGCTACTGTATGTACTGATCTCCAGGCTTTTTTTAACATCCATGCCACAGTTTGTACAGATTTCCAAGCTTTGCTCATTATCCATGTTACTGTGTGTACAGATCTCCAGACTTTTTATTATCCATGTTACTGTGTGTACAGATCTCCAGGCTTTTTATTATCGATGTTACGGTGTATACGGATGATTTACATCCATGCTACTGTGCATACATATCAAAAGGCATTTTTATCATCCATGTTGTTGTGTATATAGATCTCTTGGCATGTTTTTATCATTCATGATACTGTGTGTACATTTCTCAAGGTCTCTTTATCATCCGTGCTGTTGTGTGTATAGATCTCTTGACATTTTTGTAACATAATATGCTACTGTGTATACAAATCTCTTCGCATTTTTATCATTAATGCTAGTGTGTAGATATTTCAAGTCTTTAGCATCAATGCTACCGTGTGTATAAGTATAAATCAAATGAGTTTTAATCATCCATGATACCGTGTGCACAGATCTCTTGGCTTTCTTAACATCCATACCGCAGTGTGTACAGATCTCTAAGCTTTCTTATCATGCATGCTATAGTGTGCACATATCTCTCTGTTTAGAAGAATTATTAAAATATAAGGTACTTCTGTGAGTCAAAATATAAACTATCGATTAAAGTTTTGGAAATAAAACGTTTAATTGATATTTCAGGATGAGAAAAATCAAGTGATGAAAACCAACGTGTGGGTTCAGATGGTAAGATCCTCTTTAATATATATTTGAGAGTAGTGTGTACTTGTAACATATATTTAAGAGTAATGTGGATTTGTATTATATATTTGAGAGTTGTGTGTACTTGTAATATATATTTGAGTTAATGTGTATTTGTAACATATAATTGAGAGTAATGTGCACTTGTATATATATATATATATATATATATATATATATATATATATATATATATATATATATATATATATATATATATGTATATATATATATATATATATATATATGAGAGTAATGTGTATTTGTAATATATATTTGAGAGTAATGTGTATTTGTAATATATATTTGAGAGTAATGTGTATTTGTAATATATATTTGAGAGTAGTGTGTATTTCTAATATATATTTGAGAGTAATGTGTATTTGTAATATATATTTGAGAGTAATGTGTATTTGTAATATATATTTGAGAGTAGTGTGTACTTGTAACATATGTATGAGAGTAATGTTTAATAAAAATCTATATTCACATTTCAAAATAAAAGAACATATGCTGTGGCGTTTTTGTTAAGGCAGCCATTTAATATTTTATGTCAACCAAAAGGTTTATTTGCATCTAACGATGTAAGCATAAATTCTTCTGGTTTTGTCTTATACTGGCAATTTGCTAGTTCTTTTAACTTGATCAGGCAAGTCTCAGCAGGTGGTCTCATGAGTTTTATCTTTGACTATGCATCGCAAATGCACATGCCAATAGACTATTGTTCTATCTGCAAGAATACCTGTGTATATGTGATTGTAATATGGTATATATTTTCATGTGAAAATAACGATGAAATGCTGTTTACTGGGCTTATTCAATCCCACATGTAGCGAAATAAATGTTACAAGAGTTTATATAATAACCACCTTTTCCCAAAATGAATAATAGTTACATAATCAGTCAAGTTATAGTGTTCATTGTAATAGAAAACTATTTCATTCTTTTGTACGCCAACATGAAAACTTAAAACAAAGTAAATGCGTAACGATTATGAGGATGATAGCAAAATGCTATTGACAAGCATTCTATAGAAGACATGGCAAGGAACAAGACGATGACGAATGTTCAATATTTTGACTAATTCTGACGTACCCACCTATCTGAAATTTGATAATGATCTATTTTGATTGGCTTCTTTTTGCAGTATTGGGATGATTACCAGCTAAAATGGAACCCAAAAGAGTACGGAAATATTCGCAGCACTCGCGTTAGACCCGACAAGGCATGGAAGCCAGATATTGTTCTGTTCAACAAGTAAGTTAAATGTCTCTTACTTCTGATATTATTGTGAAATAGGAATTAACACAAAAATTTGCACACATCAAATTTTTCATTTCTAAGCTAAGCAGCATGTAAATAAAGTTAACGTTGTTTATTCTTTATAAAATGAGCGTACATGTCGTCATTTTCAATACGCCTATATGTCATTTAGCAGAAATTAATGTTAGTTTCAAGAGTCATTAATGGCATTGCTTAGAATGTCTGGACAAATGGTTAGCTCCGAAATATTCTTGTTTTATTCCTTTTGATCTGTCATTCAGACACAGAGTCTCATATGTATTCAGGGTATTAAGATATAAATCTACACATTTTTTGTTCACAAAGGAATTGTTTGTTCGTTTGCAGGTCCATCTAAGAAAGTAATTCTGTTGTATACTATTTAAAAGTCTGGATTTATACGATTGCAGCTTTATGAAGCTGCAGATTAAACCTTACATGCCCACGTAATTCAAACAGCAACAAAAAATCCATATAACGTAGAAAGAATTATATTAAAGGAGAGTCAGCATGGCTGATTTATATAAACAGTATATCTTTATTCAGCCATTCTTTTTGTTACTTTTCTTCTCCTGAAATATAGTTTCTCTAGAGCTGCTGTTTCACAACATCTAATGAAACTGACTTGCTTTAAAGAACTAATTGCTACTTGTGCGCAGATCACAGTTTTATGTTTTGCAAAGTGTGATTGTAGCTTTTCTTGTGATTTGTCTGTGGATCATTGTTAGGTCAAAGTACTCTGTTGTTCTAAGTTAAAGTTGAGGACGACAAGTTTTTACTTGTGTTATATTGGTCAGCAGCCAATAATAAATGCGAATTTTTAGATACAATGACTTGCCTAACCGGCCAATAATATATGCCAATTATTAGATAAACTGTCTTACATAATATACATAAATACTCTCAGAGTTACTGATATAGAAGTTTTCCTGTGGCAATAAATATTGTGTGTACAGTTTAGCAAATCAATGTCAATCTATTTCCCCAAAGAGCCTTGTATTTAGTACTGTGAAAATAATATGCATGGTTCGACACCTACTTAACTTAGCATATTACATGGAAAAACAAGTTCAAATAATGGATCTTAGAAATAGCACATTTATATATTCTGTAGATAACACAATTGTTAGCAGGTAACTGGATAACAAGCAAGCCAAAAAAACTTCGAAAGGTATTGCTAAAAATACATATTCATTTCTTCAATGTATTCTTCATAGTCAGTGCCTTTCTAGACACATGGAAACATTCAAGTAAAGACATGTTCATTCAACTTGCAGTGCAGATGGTAATTATGAAGTCGGCTACCACTCCAACGTTGTATTGTATTCAGATGACGACGTGAATTGGATTCCTCCAGCAATCTACGTTAGTTCATGTGAGATTGACGTCCAGTTTTTCCCTTTTGACGAGCAAATGTGTGAGATGAAATTCGGTTCATGGACTTTTCGTCGAGATCAGCTCAGCTTCCAATTTTACAAAGGAATACCGTCACTGGATATGTCGGACTATTTAAAAAGTGGCACATGGGACATAGTAAAATGTCCGGCAATTATAGAAAATTTTACAAATCCAAGTACAAATGAGGAGAAAGCCATGGTGACCTTTCAAATATATCTTCGAAGAAAAACGTTGTTTTATACAGTGAATTTATTAATACCCTGTGTTTTAATTTCCTTTGTTACTGTGTGTGTCTTTCTGTTGCCTGCTGACGCTGGTGAAAAGATAACACTATGTATCTCAATTCTTCTGGCCTTGGTTGTGTTTTTGTTACTAGTGTCGAAGATTTTACCTCCATCAGTAACTATTCCATTGATAGCAAAATATTTACTGTTCACTTTCATAATGAATATTCTTGGAATTAGCTTAACAGTTATTGTGTTAAACAGAAATTTTAGGACGCCAAGAACGCATAAAATGCCAAAATGGGTACGATTCTTTTTTCTGTATTTGCTTCCGAAATGTTTATTTATGGAGAGACCAGATCATAATTCAAGATGGAAGCAGGGTGGGGTTTATAAACCTGTTACAGTGTCTTCCACAGCTCAACATCAGACTTCCCGAGTGCCTGATATTACACATACAACAACTCCATCGCAGCACAGAAGAGCTGCAGACATGTTAGAACTGACAGAAATACATCATCCGAACTGTAGACTTAACGTATCTCCTGAATCAGAAGATTTAAATCAAAGCGAGACATCCTCAGTCGAAACTTTGCTGCAAAATCTAGATGTACACCAAGCAGCTGACGCTTTAAAATTCATAAGCTGTCACTTGCAGAATGAAGAGAGATACACTGCGGTAAGAATCTTTACGATCGATATTTATATTTTAAAGATCAATCTCCCTATATGTGTCTTACTTCCTTTCTACATTCGTTTTATTTTTACATTCCTAATCGAAACTGTTGATGCTTGTTTGTCCAATAAGTATACCGTAAAGGCCACGAAAAGTCATTTCTTCAGTCTATCTAATGAAATCTTTTGAAAATTTAAGCCATCTATTGAATTGTAAAAATGATATGATTTTGAAGAAGATCCACCTATTTTATATTGACGACAGGAAACGAAAAGGATACAACATAAATATAAATACAAAAGCATCAACTGTTTCATTAAGAAACTTAAATGACCTAAACTATGTCAGCAGTGTGTGGATGAGTTTTAACTTAAAAGAAATGCTTTCGGTGTTTAAAGAAGTATAGAACATATTCAATGCCAACTATGGATGTGCCAAAGTGCAATCGTGAAACGCAATCTGATCAAAATCATATCTCCGCTGTTATGCACGAAAGATCTGATAACGACCGCTTAGGGCAGTGCTCTTCAACCTTTTTGACACTGTAAACTTGTTCTTGAAGCCGAGGGCCTTAGCATGAAATGAAAGTAGGCCATTGACATTTTTGTTTTACATAAATGCAAAACGAATTGCTCGACCTCTGGCGGGCCAAATAAAATCCACCCATCGGCCACATACGGCCTAAGGGCCGCATGTTGGATAGCACTGGATTAAAGGTTATGTTCTGGTAACCAATTTTATGACCATAATCGCTAATTTTATCAACTAATCAAAATTAAGTCTTATATCTGCGTGTGTGGAGACAGAGCACTGTGAATGAAGAACATGAATATGTACCGAACGATTTGTTTCACTTACAGATTTTTAAAAGCTTTATTTTCATTGCTAATTCAAAGGTCATTAGAGCATGATCCTTAAGCAGTCTTCGCCAGATCTTCAAATAGTACAGCGGATATCTGATTTTAATTAGATTGTTGAGGAGTGATCCGTATTATATAATAAAAGATGGGTATATGTTGATTGTGTTTTATTTTTAGCAAATGTTTCATATCATTTTAAATATGATGAGAATGTCGATATGGTGTTCTTATTTTAAGCATGTGTACTAATTATACAGAATATTGTGTCTATGTCGATTGGGTGTTTTTATTCAGCAAAAGTACAAGATAATGCGGAGTATTGTATGAATGTGGATAGTGCCTGTTTATTCAGCTAGAGTACCAGAGCAAACATAACATTCCGTCAATATTGATTGGGTGTATTTATGCAGCAAGAGTACCAGATCACACGGAATATTATGTCACTGTCGATTGGGTGTTTTTATTAAGCAAGAATACCAGATCACGCAGAATATTGTGTCTATGTCGATTGGGTGTTTATATCTTGTACTTTTACTGAATAATATTGTATGAATGTGGATAGTGTCTGTTTCTTCAGCTAGAGTACCAGAGCAAACATAACATTCCGTCAATGATGATTGTGTGTATTTATGCAGCAAGAGTACCAGATCACACAGAATATTGTGTCAATGTCGATTGGGTGTTTTTATTAAGCAAGAATATCAGATCACGCAGAGTATTGTGTCAATGTGAAATGGCTGTTTGCATTCAGCAAGAATACCATATCATACAAAATCTTGTGTCCAGGTCCATTGAGTGTTTGTATTCAACAGGAGTACCGGACGACACATAATATTTTGTCACTGTCGATTGGGTGTTTTTATTCAGCGAGAGTACCAGATCAAACAGAATATTGTGTCAATGTCGATTGGGTGTTTTATTCAGTAAGATGTCGATTGGGTGTTTTTATTCAACAAGAGTACCTGATAACACAGAATATTGTGTCAATGCGGACTGGGTGTTTTTACTCAGCAAGAGTACCAGATCACACAGAATATTGTGTCAATGTGGTTTATGTGTTTTTATTCAGTAAGAGTACCTGATCACACAGAATATTGTGTAAATGTTGATTGGTGTTTTTATTCAGCAAGAGTACCAAATCACACAGAATATTGTGTCAATGTGGATTGGGTGATTTAGTCAACAAGAGTACCAAATCACACATAATATTATGTCAATGTAGATTGGGTGATTTAGTCAACAAGAGTACCAGGTAACACAAAATATTGTGTCAATGTGGATTGTGTGTTTTTTTTCAACAAGAGTACCAAATCACACAGAATATTGTGTCAATGTAGATTGGGTGACTTAGTCAACAAGAGTACCAGATCACACGGAATATTATGTCAATATCGATTTGGTCTTTTTGTTAAGCAAGAATATCAGATCTCACAAAATATTGTGTCAATATCGATTGGGTCTTTTTATTAAGCAAGAATATCAAATCTCACAGAATATTGTGTCAATATCGATTGGGTGTTTTCATTTAACAATAGTACCAAAGCAAACAGAATATTGTGTCAATATGTATTGGGTGTTTTTATTCAGCAAGAGTACCATATCACACAGAATATTGTGTCAATGTAGATTGGGTGATTTAGTCAGCAAGAGTACCATATCACACAGAATATGTAGGTTAACTTAAATTAGATATTTCTTGCTTTATTACGATCATTTGTAAAACCTTTTCGTTATCATTTGAATTTGTTGGATATTTTTGGACGAATTAAACGAAGTGTCTTTTTTTCTTGCAGTTTATTGTCGATAGCTTATGTATTCTCAAAGGAACATTCCTCACTTCCTATTGTTTTCGACTAACATAAATGACATCGGTTCTAGGAAATACAATGTTTATAATTTCTCGGTGTCCAAAAACACGCCCAAACTTTCATTACCAATCTGATACACATCATTACCATGGCTCCTAAAGTCAAGCTCATTTCCGGTAGATGTTAAAAAGGTAAAGATAAGAACGGAATATTAACCTTATTAAGCATTAAATTAAATGCGAGTAATTTGTTTTTGAAAACCAAAGATGCACAGCGCTGAGCCTTTCAAACAGTGAATGGCATGATTTTTTTTCTTGCTGTTGCACAGAAACTTACAAATTTTTCTTTCTTTCGTTATCTCTAGGATTTTCAACTGCAGATGAGCTAAATGATTACGGTTGCACGTCAAGAGCGTTATGTAAATGTTATTCTATCTAATTCGATAGGCATAGTTAATCATCGATTATTGCATTTTCCAGGTGCTAGATGATTGGAAGTATGTGGCCAGGGTTTTAGACCGTCTCCTTTTGTCTGTCTTCCTCATAGTGACATTAGGAGGCACCTTTGGAATCCTAATGGAGGCCCCGCATATCCTGGAGTTTGTTGACCAGGACCTGATTCTGGAAAATATCAATGCTTTATGGAGAAAAGCACTACAGGGGTAAAAGCGTACATTATTTCATAGAAGAGATTGACAGAATTTTACATGATGGAATAATAGTGGTACAATATTTCAGGGCAGAGATTTTACATGATGAAGTAATAGTGGAATACTATTTCATGTCAAAGGGTTTTTTTGTAGTGGAATTGTGCACTTAAAGCTGAGTCCGTCAAGTGCATATCACCTTTTCAGATGATATTGATTTGTAAGTGTGCAGTACAAGCATTTAACAGTACAAGTGTATATAAACTATTCAATTAATTTTTTCCCACGAGATTTATAAGGTGTAACCTCGATTTTTACATAAATCAAAACTGTTATTGCCAGAAATATTTACAGTATCTTTCAAAGGCGGAATAGAACATATCATAAAATGTAGTTACAGAAATGCATACGTGCAAAAGAACAGAATTATCTCACTTATGGCAAACCGGACCCTAACAGGTATTTCGGGAATACAGTTAGTTTTCATCCACGGCAACGATCGTTGTCAAAATCGTATATTATATATAACAGTAACAACTACAGGTCCCTAATATACGATCACATTATATCGGTATGTATGTATGTATGTATGTATGTATGTATGTATGTATGTATGTATGTATGTATGTATGTATGTATGTATGTATGTATGTATGTATGTATGTATGTATGTATGTATGTATGTATGTATGTATGTATGTATGCATGCATGCATGCATGTATGTATGTATGGATACATGTAAGTATGTATGTATGTATGTATGTATGTATGTATGTATGTATGTATGTATGTATGTATGTATGTATGTATGTATGTATGTATGTATGTATGTATGTATGTATGTATGTATGTATGTATGTATGATTGCACAAACTTTAGGAAGGTTAACCTTCCATATGCATGTCAACATAAGATACTATGAGATAAAAAATAAAAGAACAAATGATAGAGTTCGGAGAATATTCAGCGTTATAAAGGATGGACATATTTAGTAGGGTTTAACGGTATGTCAGCGCTATACAGGTTGTATGGTCCCTATTACAAATACAGCTCCAAAGAGCAAATACAAAAGATTGCAGACAACGTCTGCATCAAAGATCTGCAAAATGCAAGCACAAGAATTAAAAAATACAACATACATCTGCATCATTTACATCAAAGAATGTCATAGATACGAATTCTAAAAAACTGTAAAAGCGCACTTGAAGTTTACACTGTGGCTGTATATTTTGAGATAGAAAAATAATAGATGACCTCACTGCTTAATTCATTTTGTTCTGTATTTTGTTATAAATATAATCGCTGTTGAAACTGTTATATCTTATTAATAATGCGTATTTTCAGCAGAATGAATTCGTACAATGCGATTGGATAGATAAATCTATGCAAATAAATATTTCATCAGGAGATACTAAATGTAAGGATGCATTCTGAGCTTTTAATCAGAAGGGAGAATGACGTCATAAATGTTTGTGGACACTGGATAATTTGTAGCCTAATAATAATCACATTAATAATCAATTTTACACATTCTATAACGAACATAAAATCAAACCCGCCCAGAGTGAATAAATATGTAACATATGCTAGTTTGGCAATGTTTTGTATTTAAAACCAAGCTGGAAACAGTTTTAAGACATTTTCTATAGAATGCATTCACTTGTAAAATGTCCATAAATGCTGCTACACGAAGGCTGCTTTCTTCTGTTCTTTTGTTAAAATGCACCATCAACTCACATTTTGCGTGCCAATTATTTCGTGAAATTTGCGATGGCAATTTTTTTACAAACTTAAACTTCTGCGATGTTTTCCTCAAAATTGGACGCACAAATATAATCCACGAAATAATTGAACATGGACTATCGCTAAAGAAAACAACCGCGAGTAAATTGAAATTTCCTGTTATTTTGACTGATAGGGTACTCTTAACATATTTCTCCACAGAAATATTTCGAAACTTAACAAAGGCTTGACCGTCATGAATCATAAGACTATTGTATTTTTGTTAGATTGTGCTTTTCTCTCTTTTCTTGGCTTTAAATATATAAAGATCTACACATTCCCAAAACTTCAATCGCTAAAACAAATTTTTCTTGTATCTGATTATTTTTGTTGGTGGTGTTTCCTACGGAACACACATACTGTCCAATATGAAACAATACTGACAATTGGGTTTACAGTCATATTATAATGTGTGAATTCCATTAGATTCAAAGCTACATTTTGAAATAATATCAAAACAGGCCATTCCAGAGTCTTGGTATACAAATTAATGTTGGCTAAACTTGCCAGCATTTTTTTCAGAGACATCACCCTCCGTTGTAATTCAATGGTGAATCAAATGGGTATGAAGGCAAAGCGAATAAAATATTATAAGAATATATTAACGTGGCAAACTTAGGGTTGTAGAGTGAAGAACGTGGAGAAAATAGATTGAGTTTAGCGGTACTTAAACTAATTGACCTACAATTGGTTGAGTTAATACTAAAATTTGCCAGACACATGATCCAGATATGGTATTGTTTCTCTACTGGTGCAATTGTTTTTATCCTACAATGCATTTTCTTACCCTTATGTATCGAAAAAAAATGCTTATATTATAAGCGTACTCATTTTTGTCAGCAATCGTTTTGTCCCCTTCTCACACTTATCATATTTGTACAATTTTGTATTAGCGCAAATGAGTTATGGTCTTTTCTATAACGATTGTGTGACATGACTGAAAACACTGAAATGTGCTAAAATATGTACACTTACAGGGAATGGTTCCTATACTGCTATTAACACTCAATCCTTGAAGAAAATATGTTCAACATTTTTCATGTCAAATATGTAATTACTGAGTTAGTAATATGACAAAATAAATATATTTGTATAAAAAGTCTCACTTTTATTTCACAACCTACGATCATGCACAGTCTTGACAGTTTAGAAACTATTAATTTACATTTATGGATATCTATTAGGAGTTGTGTTGTTTTTTCACAGAAATAACGTGGAAAAAGAATTTAAGATACTACCATCTCTAGTGGAACTTTCTTAAATGATTCCCTCTCTAACCCGACTTCCTCTGTAGACTGGCTTAATATTTTCGTCCAAAGAAAACATTTCTGAACCTAATTATGTCCTAGCATATAAGCTACCTCCATAAAACAACTCAAATTGTTAGCGTTATCAGCGTCTGGTTTATGGACGTATTACTCTTATATTAAATAAAATGTATTTAAATTTTATTTTTGTGTATATTTCAATTGTATGCAATTATATTTAACTAATGTAATAAAACTTTATTCTTGACAATGAGTACGAAAGTAAAATTTTCCCCAATAAATAGCGTAAATAAACGTAACGTGCGCGGATCGCGTGTCATGTGCTTATGTTTGCCTTTACCTTCATTTAGAACAACTCGTTTTGCTGTCTTGTAAAAGGTTTACATCGGTTTACATCTCCTTCGCAAAAATTCTTTTGAAAATTGTATGGGCTGAGGATTTAGATTTTTCGTATGAATTATATAATTTATATCAAAATACATACGCGTATACTTGTTGATATTTAGAAACTTCGTAGATTATTAAAATAGCTTTGTTTATTTAAATCCCCTTTTAACGTATTTACCTTCATATCAAGCATCCGTCTAAGAAAATGAAAGCCCTAGGTAAGCCGTAGTATAATCTAACAATAAACACTGATTCGTTAGCCGGTAAATCTGGGTTAATTTGTTTGGCACTACTTGTTTGGACTCTGTTTGCTGGGGCACCGTTGTACGAGATCTATGCAATTGTTAACGTTATTCCCGGCATGGGTGTAATTTCCGCTTATTTAAAATGACACTAATAAAGCCTAACTCTAAACAGAAATCGAACCACGCCGAGAATAACGGCAACTATCGTCTACCTCTTAGGCACCAGCGCACCAACCTACACATCCATCGAGAAAGAACAAAACAATCTCGAATATAAGAGCTAACCACTATCAGATATATGCTAAACCTATTTAATTTACCTATTTACCTTAGAAAACTAAGGTATATACGAGAATTAATAATTATATACTGACACATATATGTTAAACAGAGAAGAGATTGCCTGTCTCTGGATTCCACTTTTCATGCTAGGATATCTGATTATAGGAATGACATATATAATGTCGTCGATCAGAGCCGGATTAAGGTTTATGAGACACCAAGCAGAGCCCAATTAGGATTTATGAGTGGTCTTAGGATAATAGGAGGGAAGGTCGCTCATATCTTACTTTATTGTGGAATGGAAAGCTTACAAAATATGAAGGCCTAAGGCTATAGCTATTGGTGTATGGGTTATTCCAGCCCTTTCGCCAATTTAACCAAACTAACAGAGAGGGAGTTATAATTCGTTCCAAGCTGGAATTGAAGTTTATCCACATTAAAGGACGGAACGAATTTGACGAAAGTAAGTACTTGATAATTTAGACTCTGCTGAATTTTCGGGGGATGGGGGTAGGGCTTTTAGGGTGCCAATAACCATCTATACAAGAAAATATAATATAGTGGCATGCCCACAAAACAAATATCAGGGCATGTATCTACAGGCATACCGCTTAAATGGTTAGAGCGTCCGTCTCGGACGAGGGAGGTAGCGGCTACGAATCACAACCTAGTCATAGAAAAAAATTAATCATTTAAGTAGCAGCTGCCTCGCATAGCGCTCAGCATTAAGAGGTTTGCATTATAGCTGGTCAGTGTCAAGATAATGTGAATGGGTGGGGCATGATGCCACAAATCTGCGTCATGATGCCTCAGTACTAGACAACACTACGAACTGTCACACTGCCGACATCGTAGCGATGTAACTAAAATTGTAAAAATTACGCTAAAGATGTACATCAAAAGCATACACACACAATATATATATCGTACATAAATATCACAACCAAAATATCCCTGTTAATATTTGTAATATTTATCAGATTCCATCTCCTCTGGGAAGTAGTCTACGTTAGAAAATATTGCATATACGCTTTCTTGCATCAAGAGGAAGCAGACGTTTGGGAATTTCAAGACCTGAAGTGAGAACAAATGTTTTGTCTTTGAACTGTCTTTGTACGTAAGCATCTACTCTCAGACTACCCAATTCTGTAAGAATTGCATTTGTCAACATTAAAATTAACAACAACATTCTCTTTTAACTGGTAAAATTAACCTGTTTCAGGCCTACAGTGTATCATTTACATACATTATATACACTTCTACAGTATACTTTTCATGTACACTATATACAATTTTACAGTGTACTCTTCACATACACTATATACACTTCTCCAGTATACTCTTCACATACAATATACACACTTCTACAGTATGCTCTTCACATACACTATATACAATTCTATAGTATACTCTTCACATACACTATATACATTTCTGCAGTATACTCTTCACGTACATTATATACACTTCTACAGTGTACTCTTCAGACACACTATATACGCTTCTGCAGTATTCTCTTCACATACACTGTGATAGATTTGTGGCGTTCAAAACACACATCAAGCTTTCCACTACGGTTCGCTGTTAAAGAAGGACCTCCCGCGGTGTAATTTACCCAGTGTGGATAGAGAGAAAGAAGAATGCAGATCTCTGGAAAAGTATATTGAAGAAATAATCACAACGAGCCCCCTTTCAATGAACAAATATAAAATTTAATCAGTTGAACAACATAATTTAAAACGAAAAGAAATCAATTACTTGGTTACAAAACAAGGACAAATGTACTAACATGTACTCAAAATACAAAAGACAATAAAAATTTTCTTTCTATTGCTTGTCAGTGACAGAACTAATTCAATTCTTCATTGCCTACGTGATGTCACCTTTGAGTGCAACGATGAGCGACATCATCACCTATCTTATCCGGAAATCGAGTTTTCTGTTCGTCCCTGCTCTGCCAACCTTTGCCTAGTTGTCTGAACCTGGACTCTTGTCAGTCGAACTCCGATTTAACAATCGTCTCTGGACCTAGACCTCGGCTCAGAATTTGCTGATACTTGGAATTGGTACAGGAATTTTCAGGAAAATCTCAGCAAAGTTACAGAATCTCGGGAGAGTTTAGGAATCTCGGGAAGCTGTTCCCTTTAATAAATAAAATGTCTCGCAATAGACAATAGGTCACATTTCCAAGTATATCTATATTTTTACAATAATTCGGCTCAAAAAACAAAATTCATAAAGTCTGTTGCTCTCACGTTCACTAATTCCTATGATTACATAGACGGTCATTGCATGTCCTGACCTTAATTTGGGTCAAACTAGTGGAGATCATTAAATTCCACTCGACAATAAGACGTATGTGTCCGTATTTAACACGCCTTGACTTCTTACATTAACTATCTAGTAGTGTTAAATTACATATGGCTTAGACACTCAATTCTAACTATTCTAAAATAGTTTACGTGATCAATTAAATATTACAAACTTTTATATGGATATGCACTCAATACATGTCTTACTAGACATAGAGTTAATTCATAACTACGAAACATTGCCCATCATTTATTAAGCATAAGTCTTGAAAATTCCTAAGCACCCCTATGTATTAAAGATTCAATTACATGCAACCATGTCAATTCTCCAAATTAATTGATAATTAGAAAATCAAAGAATAAAATGTTTTGACTAACATTTCAATAAAACCTGCAAAATGAAATCAAACATACATATATCAAATCATCAATATATTTGCAAGTAAATAAACAAATGAAATAGCATATTAAAATCAGGAAACTAAGATTGCGTTCATTTGCCGTTTCTTATTCGTCTTCTACGAACCTCACGTATAGTCTGTCTCCTAACTGAGACAACTATCCGGCTCCTTGCTCAATAACGAAAACGTACTTGCTACGATTTCTGAGACCAATTTAACTTTTCTCAAGGAAGATTGAAGACTGAAGAATTTATCCAAAGCAAAACTCTTAATGTCTTACAGTTACGCCCATAAATCCATATTAACCAATCAGACTCGACCGTTTCCTAAATCTTCTATGTAAAAGTTTTTATTGTCAAGACAGCTAATCATGCCGTACTTAACGTTCTTTTGAACAATCACCAATTGCCTTGCTTCCCCCTGTAACCGGTTGATTTTGGGAAAGGGTCTTCTGTCATACCCTTGTACCATAGCATGTGAATCGATCAAATTTCGTTGCTTGGAACGAATTTTCTTTAGACGTTCAGAGATGAAATGAAAATAATCATCTAACTATATCTAGCCCTTCCTACTTTAATTAAGTTAACTTTGATATAATTCCTTTAACCAATGCTTCTAAGAGTTTTCAAAATTCGACACATCACATACACTATATGCACTTCAACAGCATAGTTTTCACATACACTATATATACTTCAGATACATTCTGTACAATCATATAGTGGACAGACTCTACAAAGGGATATATCCACGGGACCCGGAACCGTAAGGATGCTAGGGCCGAAAAACACGTTATAAAAATGAAGAGAAAAGAAGAGAATGCCACCTAAGGTAACAAAAATGGCGGAAGCGAAGAGCAGAAACACATTTCCTAATTTTCAAAAATCAAACGAAATTGAACAGTACAAAATGTTTACAACTCTTGCTGAATTTAAATAGATTTTTGAAATCAAAATTAAGCAGTTGAATTTATGACATCCTTGATTTATAATGATTATCTAGATATCATCTCTTATTTATGTTTACTGCCTATTTGACATCTGATTTATAACTCATACCTAGATAACATCTCTGATATACAATTTATACCCAGATAACTTCCCTAATTTATAATTAATACATAGATGACATCCCTGATTTTGCCCCCCCCCGGGCCAAACATCTGAAAGCTGCAATTAAGTCAATTGTCTCTATTTAAAAAAAAACAAAAAAAACATGTTTCTTAATTCACAAATAGTTGAAAAGACTTCTACCATATAACTCTACTCAGGTGAACAAATAGTATCATACACAGTCAACAAACCTAATGCATATGCACTCAATAGACACTTAAACTATTATCATTAAACCAGTTCGCTAGGACTATACCAGCACTAACTTAAGAAACGAATTATTTCACGTGGACACCAATCACATAAACAGTAGTCCAAAATAGCATCTCTTCCAGATAATAATAATGACCTAATTAATATTAAAAATTATTCAAAGAATCATAAACTTGAATTAATGGCTGGTTCAAATTCTTTGAATCATATAGATATAGTAATGAAGCAGCTTCACTTTACAGCAACATTATGGATTAAATCTTTCGCTTGTTCAAGATCGGAATAATTACCAGTTACGTACGATTACTGTTACCAGTTAATCATTATATGACGGTTACACTAACAATCCGTATGTGCAGGGTGATGGAACTTGTAATTGTCTTAAACCTGATCAGAGACGTTAGTTTACAAAACTTATCTATGTTATCTACAACACGGATGTAGAGAGAAAAGATCATATAGCTGGTCAAATTACTGTGGATAAAAGGCCAGAATGGACATAAAACAAACCTTAGTCTTCTGATTTCAGTAAGACCTTTGAACAGATAAGTCGTCCTAAGCTACTTTTCAAACTCTATTGTTATGTCTACTTATATTTTGTAAATTATCAGCCATAATCATAGTCCGTAAGGGTCAGTTAGTAAATAAAATTTTTTATGTTAATATTCTAGGATTGTAGTCTGAACTTTAACGACGAGTCACGCAGGACGTCATGCAGCAAGTGCGAAGATTAATTCATAATGTTCCAAGGTTAACATGTACTATATATAGTCCCAGTAAAGATCATGTAACACTACTCCGGGACCGTAGTTCTGAAAGGCCAAGTTAACCTAATTTATGACTAGTCGATGTTGTGGCAAATGTTATGTTTACAGATAAGATGATGTCAAAATTCCATGTTCAAAGCTTCGTAATCCATTCTGTATTAGCGTTCTATATAAGAGAATTATTACTTAGAATTAAACATTCTTAGTAGTATTATCAGATGGGAAAGAGTTAAATTGAGAGGATTTATTAATTGATTTATTTCAATTATTCATTGGACTTAAAGTGCTGAAAGACAATTTTGATAAAAAAGATAATGTCAATTCGTTTAAAGGCTATTTGGATTTAGAACTCCCACGGGATTAATGAGAGTTCGTTTAAAACATTTTGTCATTATAACTTACTCTTCTGTATTGTTGATACATCATGACAACATAGACCATCATTTGGAATTCCTCTGTACAGGAATTTATAAAACATTTTGGACTTTAAGAATTAACTCACCATACTGTAAGTTATGTTTACTTTTTCACTATGCATTTTAGGGATATAAATTATATTTTCAATTATACAAACTTTGTTGGTTATCGTTCTTTCATGTTACATATTTTAATACCATCGATTCGTAAGACTATAAGAATATCGCATAAAGCATTACCTAACATTTGACTTGGACCTATCTAATATCATTCAAAAGTGTTATTCTTGAGTTAGTTTCATCCACTGACACATCATTCTATTGTCTGGCAAACTTCAATGACCTGCCTGAAAATATGTAACCTGAAGTCAAATTTGTAGCATTGTGCAACACTTATGTAGAAGGCAATGTAGGCTCCAAACAGATCTAGACAGTTTAATTTTGGTTTTCAAAAGCAGAAAATCATACTTTTAGGACACTGTAGTTAAATTACATGTGTGTTAGAATTTAAATTTTTCTATTTTATTTCTCTTTTAATTTTTGTTTCATTTTATATCATTAAATGTAATTATTAGTATGAATATGGTTATGTTTGCATGGATTTGATATTTTGTTAGAAACATTATATTTACTTAAACGTAAATATGACTCGTGTAAGCACATTTTTTGCATGAAGGTTTTGATGATGCAAGTAAACAATCAGGCAAAGCTGTGTAAATGATTGGCTGTGACCAATGTTATTTCCAAATTATATTTGTTTACGTTTCGTTAATGCCCAGGTGAGATTTCGAAATTACACATGTCCTTCGTGCATGTGTACATGATATGACGTATTAGCTTGCTTTAAACACTCAGTTACCTGTAAAAGATAGAGTTGAGAGTCACGTCATAACATCTTATAGAGTTTATGATACCTTAAAAAGGTATACCAGCGCTGGGAAGATTTCTTCGTTCGTAAGTAGGAGGAACAACGTGTATTTTGTTATTGGTGGTAGCTGTACTTGATCTACTTTCTAAACATTATTTTTTCCCTGGAGAGCTACACAACTGGCTTTGGACGGAGACATTAGTCGAAACTATTTCTAAATTGGAACAGAACAATACAAATTGTGATTTACAGTGAAAATTCTGGACATTTTATGTTAACCTTCGTCTGACGTCATCATCCACCATCTTGGAACGGAATTGAGATTCAGACTATATCAAATTAGAACTGTTTATTTGACTGGACTTAGGTTTCTTCACAGCTTTCGAAAAAATATTTGGATCTTCGTACATCGTAAGTCTTGTTTCATATATTTACATTTTCACCTTATTTTCTTGGTAAACAAATTTTTTGGATAAAATTTACAAAGCTTGTTGTAGTCACTCTTATCTTTGTGTTACTTTAGAAGTGCAGATACGTAACACCTACAAACTTCTAAACCCAAACCAATTATACACAAGTGTATACGGCATACAATCAAGTCCTAGAAGCCGTTAATGGTACTGCTCAGATATACACATATATATCACCTGTAATAAAAAAATAAGTGCTCTGGTTTTTCTTTGGCTCAGCAATTAAATAATGGATAAATGGGTGAGGAAAATGTGTAATGTATTGTGTCTTTAAAGATTTTTTTCATTAATATAGATTGCAACAAGCTATAAATATGTTATTTGTTTTCATGTCCTTTTTTTTACCTATTTGGGGCAATTTCCGATCGAATTATTAAGTCATGTGGAGTTGTATTGCGACAGACGTCACGCAGGAGGTATTGCGATTTAAAGTCGCAGCAGAGTCAAGGGGATGGATATAATTTTCAAGCATTGTCCTTGCTTTAATATCAGTCTGCAAATGTACTTAATGTTGTGTTTAGATTTGAGTTGAGAGAAATTCTTTATTTAGATTATTCATTAGAATTACCAAATGCTCAATGACTGGGATTATTTTGAATTCCTTTAAAACTATTAACAGTGCCATTGTGATACATAAAGGACTTTTTGGATGTTAGCAACACGTTAAAACTTTTAGCATAATTTTGGATGTAATTTAAAATACTTCAAGTTCCTCTTAAATTCCCAATTTATAAATTATAATTTAATTGTTTGTTAAGTCAATGGGATTTTTTCGCATTAAAATTAAATTATAAGGAAGACACGTTTCGTGACTGAGATGCTTATTTATAATGTGATCGAAAATGTATTAAATCTTTCACCAAATACTTGCGCATAAACGACAACGATGGGTTTGACAATATAAAAAAACAGTGAGTAAAACGACAAATATAATAAAAATCGTCTTGTTAAAAACTAGAAAGAAAAATACATATAATAAGCGAGCAATCAGAAGAGACCTAATAAACAGAAATTTAAGAAATATGGTAAACTTCAAACACATATGGTCAACTTATTGATCAATCATCATGGATAACCAATGTTTAGAATTGACATAATAACTTATCTACCACTTAGGATGGACACACACGCGCACGCACGCAGAATAAGACAAGAAATAACTTAGTTTCGCCTTAGAACGATTTGATAATTTTCGTCGTGCATGTGTACAAAGCTAATTAGGGTGGATAATTGTTTTTTTTCTTGTCAAGTGACTGAGATTGCATGTATAGATTGCTTGCGAAGAGAGACACAAAAGGCGCGGTATATGCGAGTATTTTACTTTCGTTCATCTTCCTGTAGATTTAAGGAAAGTTTCTGTTTTAATAGACACATTGGTCTTTTCGAATCTTGTCAAGGAGTATATTATCTCCATTTCATTCTATAGCCAAAGGGGTAAGTGTTACACTTATTTTATTTGCAAATATGTGCAGAATATTTAGAGTTATTGTCGTAGAGTGAAATATTGCCTTTATCACTGCGCAGATTTGAAACATTACAAACTTTTGAACTGTTACAAGTTGCTATTAAGAGTTTATTTAGTACTCTATGTGTTGAGATTTTAATTCCGTACCTGTTATTTCGGTCCGTTTGCTTCATTTTATCTTTGTGTGTGCGGTTGATGTATCAAGCTGTCAATCTGGCTGTTTGTATGTTTGTCTGTATGGGGATGGAAGCAAGTGCGACCATCAAAACCATACAAAGACAGAAGTGCTGATCTGTAAACTTGTGTTTATAGTGGATCCATGAAGGGTGTGTTTGGCCAATACAGGTGTGAGCTAACCCAATACTTCTGGTGAATTGAGGTTTGATAATGCACATGAGAACCAGGTCAAAGTTATTCGTTTACATGTATTTAAATGAGTCATATATTGTTATGAATCATACGTGCTGTACAAATGACTGAGTCATGAGTCTTATGTTTGATACAATTGTTATGCTTATTGCCATTAATCATATTTGTTTAAATTATTTTGTATTTCAATTGAGAAATTTGAGTACAGTTGAGCTACACCAATCTGCATACGATTATATATGTCATAAGGTTTCATAAAGTAGCAAATTCATTCGCATATAACAAATGTTTGTGTGAAGTAATTGAATGAGTTGTATGATTAGAGCTTGAAAGAATCACACTGCATATATTGTAGTGAATGCACAAATATTTATTAATTCATTTACTAAACTTCCATCTTCCATCACATTGTGTGTGTGTGTGTGTGTGTTTGTTCTCATTTAATCCAGACATCCACGTAGGTAAAATCCTCTCTCTCTCTCTCTCTCTCTCTCTCTCTCTCTCTCTCTCTCTCTCTCTCTCTCTCTCTCTCTCTCTCTCTCTCTCTCTCTCTCTCTCTCTCTCTCTTTCTCTCTCTCTCTCTCTCTCTCTCTCTCTCTCTCTCTCTCTCTCTCTCTCACACACACACACACACACACACACGTCTATAATTTTCCTTTTTAATACAGTACTGCTTTGTTCATGTAATGTACAGGTCTATAATTGTCCCACTTAAAATGTACTATTTTTGTTCAATTGATATGCATGTCTACAATTGTCGTCTGTCTATTCTCAAATATAATTTCAGTATGACTAACTGCCGACCATTTGTTCAGGTGTTCGTTGGTCTTGTAAGAATCTGTCCTGTATAATCGATTAGAAACTCTAATGAAGATTTTTATACGCATTTTGCTGATTTTTGTCAGGTTTGTGAGAAATAGATCCAAACTTCAGTGGGTATTTCTTAAATTCCACGCATTCTTTCCAAGACTCAAATTAGGAACCTATCGTTTGATTTTATGAAGTGAGGTGTTGGGTGAAAAGGTGAGTTTGGAATTTTTGACCAAAGCAAATAGTACCGGTTCTTAAAAAGCTTGAAAAGTTTTCCTCCAGTTCACAGCCAATAAACCAAAGTAGAAATAAAGAAAAGAAACTATTATATCCATTATGTTTGGAGAAAAGTCATAATGTTAAAGCTAAATGGAAAATATCCCTGCTTGAATGAAAAGCCCAGCCTATATCATACCCATCCCAAAACTGAAAGATCTGTTCCTTATTATATAGTAATAATAGATCGTACCCAAGTCGCGAGGGATCTCCTTAGCGGGTACCAATAAAAAAATAAAGACAATATAGTTAATCAATATTTTATATTGTGTGCAAGTCTAAAGAATGTTACAAATATTTTGAGACCAATCCCACCTTCATATGGCCTCCGTTTCGCAATTAGGCAAATCGGCAGTGGCGGAGCGTGAGATGTGGGCACCTAAAAGAAGTGTGCTTTAGTGGCGCCCCTACTTTGAACAGTTTTCTTGCCAGTCACCAACTTCCCTCCTCATGAGAAAATCTCCCGAAGGCGCAGCCTTTGCCTTGCAACCAGGGGCAATTACCTCTTTACAACCGCCTCTCCATTCGCGTGAATTTGGTTAACAACTTATAGCTGTTTATTTAAAGAATCAGTTACCATATTATATTTGTTGTGCAATCATAGAGATCGTGATGTTAACAGGAGACCGACCTCGTCATCACATGATCACTTCTCGCCAACATTATTTGAGATTCTTGGTGTTTGCGCGTGTTTTCTTGGTGACTAAATATGAAAGATATTTGTTCTGAACTTATCGTGGCCTGTTTACATTTAGCGAGACCTATTTTCAAATGCCTCATAATACAAATGATGAAAAGTTGAAGGGCGAAAACGTCGATTGAATATGACAAACTATTTTGCTCCCATCATTCATATATATGCTGTCCGAAAATTTATCAGTAGCATTATGTGGGTTGGTGGTTCTTTCAGAGACTTTCCCTGGTTATTTATCAACCACTTCTTCGGGCCGCAAAGCATAGCCTACCATGTCCCAAAAAATGGCGTTAAGCCCACGACAGCAATAACACTTTGCGAATTAACATTAAAGAAGTCCTGCATGGATGGGTATTAAATCAAATCCAAATTAATTGACTATCGTAATTTGTGTGAATCCTCTGTTACAGAAATAGACTGTTACCCTCTCAAGGCCACCAATCCACGACGTAATGCAGGAATACCAAAATAAATACGCACACCATAAACGGGCAAATTTGTATTCTTAGAAATATTTGCTTTTAACATATTACACTATAAATACTTTACCATGATATACATACTTAACAATGTTCAAGGTATCAAACCACAAAACAAAAACATGTAAACGAAAAATATTCACCTCATTTTTCATATGAAAACAGTGGGGTATTTTATACAAAAGAAATAATTTAAAGCATTTGGTTTGTTAGAAAAAGAGTGTTTTCATAAATTATATTATAGTTTCGAAACGTTATTCTACCTACATAGACCAAGAAACACCTTTTAAACGTTTAACTCTTCTGAAAATTAAATAAAAATAAAATCTATTTTTTAAATTAAATAAGATGATATGGGAAAAATTGTACTCATGAAATAGAAAATTTTTATTTTGTCCATTGTGGCTATGCTACTCATTACAGTATGTTTCCTCTTCACTTGATAAATATCTCTTTCCAGCTACTAGAAGAAAGACGGAGCTTGCTCTATGAAAATATGTATAAATATATATATATATATATATATATATATATATATATATATATATATATATATATATATATATATATATATATATATAAACCCAAAAGGATAGGTGTCGCTTTATATGAACTTTTGAATACACTCAAATAGATTCTTGAGCGAACATGAAAAACCTAATACGTTTGTGCATGCAATAAAATGAAAATGATGTGCCAAAGTTGATTTGCCAAGCAAAATACACATTTTATTAGGGGTAATAAAGTTCAGCGAAACAATCTTTGTGCGGGATGCATAAATTTCCATATCCATGGAAACGTATTCATAACGTGTCATGAGTAATAAATCAATTCCTGTCCAATATGCAATCATATGAGGTATTTGTTTTTCTTCAAATACATGTCACACATGTATACAAGTTAGAATATTCAGAACAGTTGCATTCTTGCAAACAAAAATGGAACTTAAATCATATCTAAGAATAATAAATTATAAATACCAATAACCTCCTTATTTCACCAATGCTTCTCGTTGTGTAAAAATGTAAAGATCTATTGAACCGAAACAAAAATTTTCCAAGATATAAATAATTGTAACAAATTCTCTCAAATACCGTTCTAATATACTATTTGATAATTTTGTGCATTTAGCTTCTCACGTGTTCAATTCAATTACTGAACATGTTTCAATAAGAATTTAGTAAAACATACCTTGCTAAATTTGAAACTTGAACAAAATCGTCATCTGATCTCCACTGAAAGTGAAGATGCCTGTTTCTGGATATTTGGCAATAGTCATGCCATTGATGATATTACACATAAACTATACTGGATTACACGTTTTAGTCCAACTTTTAAATCACTGGCCATTACAGCTGGCACGCTTGGCACTCAGCATTTAGAGGCTAGTGTTAGGACTGGTCGGCCTGGTGTGAGGATAATATGAATGGGAGGGACATCAGGCTACATGTCTGCGGCATGATGCCTCTGTACTAGACACCGCTATAAACTACCATACTTCAGACATCGTAGCGATATGGCTGAAATGTTGTTAAAGCTAAGTTAAAAATCCAAATCACACACACACACAACACACACATACATACACGCAAACACACATACACACACACACACACTTCACTAGCCCAGATTTGCCATCACATAATGCCCCTTCTTATCGGGTCTAGGCAGTTTGTTAATTGTAATCACTAGAATCAGCAAAATAGACCCTAACCTGCCGGCGCATTGTTCAGAAATATGTCCAACTAATTATTTATCTGCTAATTTATCTGCTGATTGAAACTTGCAGTCATCATGAAAGATGGTACTAAAGCGGCTGTTAGTATTTTGACTTCAGTTTTAGTTTTAACGGCTATCATTGTCAATTATTAAAACAATGCTTAATGTCATGTTTTGAAAAAGAAAGGTTAAATTAAGTATTTCTTTCAATATGTTTTGTAATATTTTGGCTCTTCAAAAGTAACAAAAGAAAATAGTTAAGCCAACAAGCTTTGTGAATTGTAACAAAATCATTTATTTTCCCTATAAATCCAGATAGAAGTATGAAGTACGACTTACGGTTTGCGAATATAATCCAGAACTTAATCATAAAATCGAAAATATAAGTCCAATCACTAAAAGTTCTAATTTGAATCCAGGTTTGAATCTCGATGAAGTTCCACTATGGAAAGTGATGACGTCAGATGAGGTCGTTGTACTGATGGCAACAGTTCCTCGTTGAAACACAATTTATACTGTTCCGTTTTGAATTCCAAAATAAATTTCCAGTGAATGTTTTTGTTCCAGGATTTTTTATAAAAACACACACTCTTGTTTTGTTTTCCACAGAATATGAATTATTAAATCCCCAAAAATAGACGAACATCAAAACTAACTGGTATCACCTGATCGTGAAACCGCGCAATAATAAAATGCCATTTGTCACGTACGCTAGAATAGCCATATCTAAGAATCAATTTCCCACACTTAAAATCAATTAAAAGAAACGACTGTTTACAACTCTGCTAACAGGTGGGCTGAACATGACCTTGGTAATAATCAATCATTTTCGCTTAGTCTTTACAAACGTCTCAACCAAGGTGAGCTAAAATTACTGATAATGTAATATCTTTTACGTTTAAATTAGGTGAAAGCAAGGAAGCAATTTTCCAAAGAAATGATTTAACTCCAATAAAAATTACCATTACAATAAAATATAAAACAAAAAGAATAAAGAATTTAAAACCAAGAAACAAACAATTTAATTACATATTAGTAACAGTTGGCTACATCAGGATCTGGAATAGCAAGTACCTCTTTAAGTATATTTGTAAAATCCGACTTAGTATTAGCTGTTTGTTGTTGTAGCCAAATGATTACAATGTGAATCTACCACACACTGCGTGCATTGATAATCCATTGTCATGCAAATGAATGAACGTCAAAGGCAAAAGAACGCTAATTAATCAGAAATTGGACCTTATTGTGCAAATACATTGATTCGTTACTTCTTTTCCACCGTTACATGTCATTTTCTAATGTTTTGAATTGCTGTACTATAATCATTTGAATCTCGTTTAATTTGCACACTACACATATCCAATTATTATAGATATTATAGCTATTTCTGCGCTTTTTTGGATTTTAATGTGTTGTATACGCAAGATTTTATCACTGGATATATTTCAAATATTGATAATACTATTTACTTAGGAAATATAACTGGAGAATATATATATATATATATATATATATATATATATATATATATATATATATATATATATATATATATATATATATATATATATATATATATATGTGTGTGTGTGTGTGTGTGTCTGTGTGAGTCTGTGTATTTGTGTGTGTGTGTGTTTGTGAATTAATATTCAGAAATATTTTAAGAGTGAGGAGGACACATTAAATAGGCACCACATTGAGGGTGAAATATTTCAGTATATACCCAAACTAGCAAGTTTTCAATATATACCCAAACATGTGTGCATTTGTTGTTCTTTTTGTTGTTGTTAAAGGCAAGCACGTCAATGAAGCGTCTCCGTTCTGTGCCAGCTGTTAAAAATGTTCATAATTTGTGGGAATACTATAGAGTATAATTCTTCTAATTTGGTATGTTGTCACATTAATGACTGTATTCTTACGAAAAGGAAGAGACTTATTTTTGTTGACATATTTGATACGTGGGCTGATATTGTTGGAATGATATAGTGTATAAACATAAAAGAGATTTGTGTCTGACATACTCAGTTATAACATGTTAAGACTACTTTACATAATATGCAAAAAAAGATGCGAAACTAAAACGTTTTGTTAAATCAACAAATATTTTATTTATCTAACTTACAACGAGAACATTTTAGAGACACTTGAAGAATTGTAACTTACATCCCAAATAATCCTACATGTTCTATCACAAATCTATCATTTTAGAAAATTCCGAATGTTTCGTGACAACGTTCAATCTATTAGAGATAAGTTTCACAAGACAATTTGAGTTAGTTCATCAGAATACACACGGTAATATTCGACAGCCTTTGAACCTGCCTCTATGGGGTTTGGTACATGCAATTGAAATATTGAGTCAACCCAAATTAATACGAGCTTACTCCGATTCCGACATCACTGTTTGTTTAGTGCTGAGATTGAATATTGCCCTCACTAACCGATTTCATAGATACTTCTCCCTCTATAAGGAATTTTCCACCATTTTTCAAACTGCCTTTGTAAAGTTTCTGTTTAAGAAACCGATCATAAAAATTTAACGATCCATCGACTTGTTTCTAACCCCACTCATTTCAAAATCTTAGAAAAGTTGTTCTATATCATCATGTATTTTATATGAATTCAAATAGACATTTTACCATATATATATGCCTCGCCATAGTACTTAAATTGTCCTTCTGAGGGTAGTTGATGATCGTCTCTCCGCTTTGGATAGTGGAAAGATCACATTTCTCATCGTCCTTGACGTTTCTGCGGCATTTGAAACAACAGACCATTATATATTACTTCATCGTCTCCAGAATATATTTGGATTCACGATAAAGCGTTAATATGGTTCAGCCGGACATAAATTGTGTCCGCAAATGGAAAACAATTCAGCCCAGTTGGCATATGTTTTGATGTTCTACAAGGCTTTGTTCTCTGTCCAGTTCAATTCATTCAATATACTTCGTCGCTTTCAAGTTCATATGCATAGCATATGCAAGGCTGTATATCTAGAGCTCAGATGCAACATCTCCATACGCAAACTTCTTTCGTCTCAGTATCTACTAAAGAAACTTCAATATGTTCAACACACGGCTAATGTGATCATCCGAAGAGTACGAAAAACTAAGTGCACCTCCACACATGCCCTGTAACATTCAAAGACTACCCATTTGATCATACAGTAGCATTTTCATTGTTCTCACTGTTAAAACGAAGTCATACGGACGGACAACGTTCATTTGCTTACTAGGGCCCTGCTACGTGGAATGAATTGTCCATATTTTTAGGTACAAGGAAACTTATCTAATGCAAGATTGCCCTTAAAAATTATATTTTAAACTACAATAATAAACTTGAAGACTTAACAATCTTTACTTCCTTTAATATTGCCACCATGTTTTTGTTTTGTAATTTAATGGTGATTGTTTTCTTAATATAGTCGTTTTGCATGTTTTATGTGTAATCTAAAATAATAAAGCACTTAATATAGTTTATCAATATTAGGGATTGTACTAAGTCTACTCTATCATTATTATCATTAGTAGTAGTAGTAGTAGTAGTAGTAGTAGTAGTAGTAGTTGATGTTGTTGTTGTAGCAATAATAATAGTTGTAGTAGTAACTCCAATAGTATTGAATGCCCAGATGTACCACATTGATACAAGCCAGAGTTTGAGTGAGTTCTCAGTAATCCAAAAGTAGTGTTGAGTCTACAAATGTCTATGAGCACTTGGTGTTTCCAATAAATAATCTAAATAATAATTCATTCTATCTGGACACAACTCTCGAATCTGAACAGATTTCAAAAAGCAGGAATAAATTGTTTACTTAATCTCTATATTGTAATTACAAATATAAATTTGACCTACAACGCAATATATTGTTATTGAAAACCAACATTTACCACGGAAAATTCCGCAAACGTTTGAACTTTAATTATATTAAACATTTTGTCAGACTAATCAAAATTGGATTCCTTACTCAACAAAATGTCAAACACTACTCAATTATGGTACAATTTGAACAAAATTTCCAATAATACAGACATACACAAAAATGTCATCAGTTGCCTTGAAGAAACAAAGCACTGGGAATTTAAATACAGTATTGACCTTTACTCCTACAGGTATACTTTAACATTGGTCCACAATTTGTCCAAAAATTTGACACAAACAAAACTCACCTTTACCAAAATGAGTGTCAAATTAGCATCACGGAGTCCATTACAGTGTTTTAGAATGGTTTTAAAATGATCTTTCAAAACCTCGTTGTAGATGATGTACGCATCATTATCATCTAGACCGGATATTAAACAATGGAATGTTGATTGATAATTTTTAACACCAAACGGCATTAATATATGCTATTAAGTCTAGCTGGAGGGGGAAATGCCTTTTGGTGGAAGGAATTTGTAAAAATCCGCTTAAAATGTCAAATTTGTTGATATATTTTGCACGTCCAATTTAGACTGCTCTGGTCGCCTAGTGGTTACAACGTCTGCCTCTAATCCGGCAGTTTGTGGGTTCGATTTCCGGCTGAGTCATGCCAAAAACTTGCAAAAATGATATTAACTACTACCTCGCTTGGCGCTCAGCATTAAAAGTTTGGTGTTAGGATTGATCGGCCTGGTGTTATGATAATGTGACGGGGTGGTACATCATGCCACATGTCTGCGGCATGATGCCCCAGTGGTAGACATCACTATAGACTGGGACACTGCAGACATCTTAGCCATATGACTTAAAAAATTTAAATCTACGTTAAAAATCCAAATCTCTCTCTCTCACACACACACACACACAAACACACACAAACAAACACAAACACACACATACATATATACACGTACAATTTTGTAAATGATGCATGATACCTCAGTGCTATACATCACTATAAATTGACACTGCAGACATGGTAGCTATATGACTTAAAAAATTTTAAATCTACGTTAAAAAACCGAATCTCTCTTTTTATCTCTCACCCTCACACACACACACACACACACACACATATATATATATATATATATATATATATATATATATATATATATATATATATATATATATATATATATATATATATATATATATTTTAATACAAACAATACTATCATACAGGTTATATATATCCTATATACCTTGATTTCTTTAATAGGAATCTGGAACGACTGTGTGTATATACGAGAATTAATTACTAGGTCGTCATGCGAGTGTGTCTGCTACACACGAGCTTATATAACAACGATTCAGTGCCATCAATTTTTGGTGATGAGTGCTTAGTCGTGACGGTATATTGGTTGGTGCGTGCAGGCAAGGCTATAGGTGCCATTTTCTCGCGGACCTGGGTTCGAAACTCCGTAGAGTACGAATTTAATTTCTCTAACCTGTATGATAGTATTGTTTGTATTAAACTATTATTTCTGCCCACTATTATCAAGATTCTATTACGGAATCTAGGGATAGCACAGTCTCTTATGTCTGATATATATATATATATATATATATATATATATATATATATATATATATATATATATATATATATATATATATATATATATATATATATATATATATATATACACGTACAATTTTGTAAATGCTACATCTATTCATTGCACTGGACATGAATACCGTTTGGTGTTGTGACAAGGCTTGGTTTTATAAACTCATTCTCCATTAATTACTGAATTTCTTTTTCAAACATTTTTGTTGGAGAGCATTCGTCCTATAAAGATGATGTAAAGATGATGTTTCACAAGTGTAGAATCTTCAGAATCATCGTTCGGTAAATGCAGGCAAGGGCTGCAGAAGAGCCTTAGGTGTCTTCTGATTGGATTTTACTGCCATTATTCAAGTGTAACAAGATCGACAATATTAAGAAAGATCCATTTTATGTTTCAGCCAATAAAACTGATAAAAAAATTTGTAATAAGTCTTACTGACCCAAACGTAACAAGCCAAGGCAATTTTATGGACTAACCTAAGTGTTTCCTGTCGACATATCGCATGATATTTTGCAATATTTTATGATGTGATGATCAAAAGAACCAAGTAAACATTTGCAGAAATCTTTTTCAAAATGATGTTGATTGACGAAAAAGTAAAGTTTTACATACACGGGTTTTGCTTACGCAACTTTTACATTGGTAACCAAACTGAACCAATGAATTGATATATCAACTGAATTAGACGAGCCATGTACGTATTCCTGCCTAAAATAACGTGCAAGAATATGAAGTAATTTACTTGTATCGCCATGTTGATTAGCGTTAATTGTCGTCAATTGGACAAAATCATGCAAACTGTTTCGTACTTGATTAATAGAAAATTATTCACTGTATAACATGTATATGCCACGAGACATGGAATCTCGTGGAACGTCATCGTATTTGTCTTTAAAATCACGAAGAATTCAAGACAGATGTGTCACAATCAAGAATGCTTTGAATGGGACAATTCATTATCAGCCGATTTGTAGTGTGCTATCTCATGAAGCACTGGTAGAAAGTGTTCGATATGATGTGACAATAGACAACAGTTTTCGATTATTCTGAACTTCAGTTGATACCTTTAAAACCGGTCACAGCATATCGCTTTTGGACGTTTCAAGAAAAGATAAGATGGGACGTAATCACGTCTTGCAACTGTTGCTAGAACAACTTGCAGACTTTTTTTATTTTATTTATATTGTTAGTAGTTTTGAATTGATAATGGACTCCGACCTTTTCAGCTAGCAGTGCCCTCTCTGGCATGAAGAGAATTTTATGCAAACAATAGAAACGTGAATGAGTGACGTTTACTCATCTTTATGTAAACTACGACATTAAATTTGTTTCGACTACTGGGAGACGGATTGTCAGTGAACATGTATAGTAATTGGGTGTGAAAATTTTATCGGGAAAGTAATTACGTTCATCAAACGTTCTCACAGATAAATAAGATTCGCAAAACAATTCATTCCTTTCCCCAAAATAAATGTATGTAATAAAATGTGTTGAACTAATAAGACAATAGTTCTATTTTAAAAACTAGCAAAGAAATATATTAACGTGGAGAAATGTATATGCACGAAAGATTTGGGTATTTTTCCATCCTCCATTAATGCTAAAATATAAAGACAATTATTTTCGTGCTGATCAATATCAATTTTCATCTTTAGATCTAAAGATTCAGAAAATTCAAAATGATATTAAATTGTTTCAATAGTAATAAACACGTTTTGTTTGGAAGTGTTTTACAGACAAGTACCCTTGAAATCACAAATACCACATGAGTAGACGTGTACCCTTGAACTGAAAAATACCCTGTACAGAAATACAAATCCATTTGAACTGACAAATATCGCATGTACAGATATGTACTTTAAACTGACAACTATCGCATGTACAGATATGTACCTTGAACTGACAAATACCGCATGTACAGTTATGTACCTTGGACTGACAAATACTGCATGCACATATATGTACCATGAACAAATACCGCTTGTACAGATATGTACTTTACACGGAAAACTATCATATGTACAGATATGTTCTTTGAACTGACAAATATCGTCTGTACAGATATGTACCTTGAACTGACAAATATCGCATGTACAGATATGTATTCATCGCATTGTCAATGTTCAATGCTCATTATATATCTGTACTCCATAAGAATAATGATCTTGTGTAATAAAAAATTTATATAATCTATTTAGCTAAAGATTTTAGCTCGCATACTTGTGTTCTTTAAAAATATTTTTTATATAAATACACCAGTTAATAGCCTTGTGTTTTGTATCAATTAATGTGCTTTGGGTCTTGTTGGAACAATTTGTTTATTCTCTTGTACAAAGAACCAACTGAACTGACAAATGACCTGGCAAAGGAACACTATTCATAATACAAACTCTTGATTAAAATACGCTTCATGAACTCTACAATTTTTAAACTCCTGATTAAAATACACGTCATGATCTCTACATTATTTAAAATCCTAATGAAAATACACTTCATTAATTTGTTAGAAAGGGAAGAAGTCCTGCAGTGTCAGGTATTTACGTAAATTGCGAGTTTAAAAATCGCAGTTATTTTGTTCACGATTTTGCGCATTGCTACCTCTGCAATAAATACCTTGTTTCGTCGTAATATTCCGTTGCGGTGTGTGCACCCTGGCATTATCAGATATCAATATTCCTTCTTCTGGCGCGGAAAGTATTTTAGACAAACAGCAGCAACCAAACTAAATGATACTTTGATAGCTTATCGTGGGCCAAAACATCAAGTTAGAGTCGCGTTCTGAGAGGTGGAATATCAATGTATAATGACCCAAGGGCAGTAATCCGCCATACCAATGGCAGCTGAGTCCTTTCATTAACTGGCAACCAAATTTGGCAAATATTTAAATGATCAATTGACATCTTCCGCTTTTCGATAACGTTCCTGATATTGCTGGTTAAAGTTTGCTCTCTGTCCGTACTTCGATGATCTATGCTTAATACCTTAGCTAATACAGAGAATCTGCATTCAGGTCTTTCTTGGGTCTTTTTTTTTTTGGTTTTTTTTTTCTGACAAGAGCCAAATAACTTCGATTCTCAAAAAAAAACAACCAAAAAAAAAAGAAACCGAATCGGTCATATGATGGTCAAAGCCAGACAACGATGTTCAAAGTGAACGAATCGGACGAATGGATAACATTTCACAAAATAGAATGACAGTAGTACAGTCATGAAGTTTTTAACAAAGTCCCAAAAGATACTTAAAGATATTACAAAACAAAAATTATCATTCTATATAAATTTCATTAATTTAATGGGGTGAGGGATCTTTAAACTTGAATCCGACCAGAGTCTTTTGTCTTCTCAAGTATGATGAATAGCTTCGTTTTCTATGAATATGAGCCTGAACATTTTAAAATTTGTTTCTCAAAAATATCCGTCACCCTCAGACATTAAATGGTCAATCCTTAATGTATCATGTATTGATGTAAACGCACACGATTAATTCTTACACGGACATATTCAATCATAAGGTTAATATTTCAATTACAATATTTTTGTATTTTATGTAATGATTATATGTTATATATAATTATATTTTGCACTTGATATTATCTAAAATCAAGATCAATTTGTACTTGATTTACTCGATACGTTCTCCTGTATATGAGTTAAAAGATTCAGTCTTAACGCCGACCTAGGAACCTTCTCAAATTATATATTCTAATTAATTCTCACTGCAAATGCAAAGTGTTAATCATTAATATCTAGGACAGAAACTGTGGACTATTTTCAGCCCATCATCACACCTCAAACCTCTGGCTCATTAGCTCGTTCGAGATTACTGGAAAGTCAACACATTCAATATTTGTGCTTGTTTAGAATAATACTGGAATTCAGTTGGAACTTTATACATTTGACTTGCGACTATACCTCCATGACTGATTGGGGTTTAATTCACAAAACGTTAAGTTCATTTTATGTCTATATTTTTATTATAGGGAAATAAGTTATTTGTTTAATGTTACAGAACTTATTGGTTTCCCTCTTTACTATTAATAAGTTTTAGACCGCAGAGTCGTAACAGTAAACTGG
Source organism: Potamilus streckersoni (assembly GCA_016746295.1). Taxonomy (NCBI): domain Eukaryota; kingdom Metazoa; phylum Mollusca; class Bivalvia; order Unionida; family Unionidae; genus Potamilus; species Potamilus streckersoni. The sequence continues at coordinate 1,727,202 of JAEAOA010001918.1, forward strand.
GGGCTCGTCCAAGGTTTAAGAATTTCTCTAAATATTTCAGAAAACATTCTTTTTACAATTCAAATTTACTTTCTTTTGGAATTTCTAAATCCCATGTACTATTTCATGCATTTGAGAAATCAATAGTAAAACCAACAAGCTTTCACAATGTCATCTAAAACGGAGAACCTGTTTTTAAAATCCTTCCCAGGAAAGGTTACACTGCTTGAAAAGAAAATTAATTACTTCAGCTTGCCAGACAATATTAGCTTTCTGAGGAGAAATATTCTTTAACGGAGCAAGAAATAAAGAATATCTTTGTCCAATATTTGGTGGAAAATAATTCGTTGGAAAAAACGTTATTTGGGTTTTATTATTAAATCTCTAGCTTGCTCTAAGTTAACGGTCTCTACCTGGTTCTGACATAAATATAATAAAATTGAGATTTATATACAAAGTTAAACTCCAGCTTTCGAAATGGAAAGAAGATTGACAAATGCAATTAGGAAAGAGTAAGCAGAGTGACAAATGTATGTGTAAATGAAGACAGAGAATTGCAGTTGTAGAAAACGGAATGAGAACGACAAATACAGCTACAAAAACGAAGAGAGATAATTGCATTTGCAGAAAGAGGTAATAATAGTAGAAAGATAAAGAGAAGAAATGTTAATGCACCTGAATAAAAACGAAAAAGAAAGGAAATAAAAGAATTAGACCTTGCAAGTGGCAAACACCCTGCTCCTACTCTATTAGTACAAAGTGTATTATTTGTAAACTTCGTGAAAGCTTTACTTCACTAGAAGTAAACAAAATGAGCTGTTCATCATATGGACAACAAAATTATTTTGAACGGTTATTAGTTAGTACCTAAAGCAATCGACAGAGGCTTAGAACTGTAAAAGCGAAACTGGGCATACCCAGAGAAAAAGACAATTGTTTAATTGGGGATACTCAGTCAAGAAGGTTGGTCAAGACTAAGATAACTCCAGACAACTCTAATTAATTGAAAATGTCAAGAACAGCGTACTCTGTGAAGTTAAGAACTATCCAGATGAGCAAACGTTCGAACTTTAAGAAAATGCTTTACGTACAGCTGATGATTATTCCTTGATAGAAGTACCTTTTGTTATTTTGTATAATATGGGACCCTTATGAGAAAACGATGACCAGCTGAGATACCCTTTGGTGACAAGTGGTCAGTGGGCTATCAAATTGTTCTTCCTAAGTCGTACATACATGCCATTCTTAGTCTAGCCCATGAAATTTCTTGCGCTGGTCATTAGGGTAAGAAAGACTTCTCACAAGATCTTGAATCGAATTTATTAGCCGAATGCTGCGAGTGATGTTTGTAAATACCGTACATCTTGTTACCTCTGTAAACTGAAAGAAAACTCGAATCAGAAGATATCTGTAAACTATTCCTGCATCTGATGAACAATTTTGCATTATAATGGTCGTCTGTGTCGGTCCCTTACATAAGACGATTTTAGGCATGCAATAGTTGTTGCTCATAATGTGTTTGTCAACACAATTCCCAGAAGCAATTCATTTGCGGAATATGAAAACAAATGCAATAGTAAGATTTTTCATATTTGTTTTACTCAGTTTGGTTTACCAAATTTTACCCAGTCTGATCAAGGGTAGAATTTTATGTCTGAAGTTTTTTCCAGAAAGTTATGCATCAATTAGACATCCATCAATTCAAATTGTGTGCCTATCACCCTGAAAACAAACGACTTTATAAAAGATTTAATACAAAATTGTATTTGATAATATAGATTTCATATCCAAAAGATTCAGATGAAAGTGTTAATTTACTGTTGTCAGCTTTTATGGAATCAGTTCAAGAATTGTTAGTATTCCTTCCATTTCAGCTAGTATTTTGGACACAATTTCTTCACGAATATGTTTCTAATTGTAAATACAGGTTATCAAATATTTGTGAGGTTGCAAGAACATGACTGTACTTTACCCAGTCAAAAATAAAATTAAGGTGTGACGAAAATACTAAGGAAAGAAGTTTTAAGCCTGACGAAAGAGGTCTCTCTCTTTTGCTAATACCTCAAAATCCTCTTCAGATTAAATACTATGGTCCTTATTTCACTTATCTTATCAATCAAAAACAACATTGCCATATAAATATGCTAAAGGAATATGTTGATAGAGATATCCAGGTAAAACAAGTAATCAATTTAATTTTTGCCTGTCGATTTTTGCCTGTCGTACACCGCGAGGATTTATGCTATGGAATGCAATCGGACTTCATTAATGTTGTAGCAGCCAAAATTCAGAAAAAATACATTGTGAATTATCAGGACTAGAAAAGTTAACATAAGCAGCAACAAGCAAAATAATAGAAAACAGCTATTTCTTGAATATAAGTCCTTGTTTCCAGATTTTCGTAGTTGAATAAAAACATCTACCATGACGTTGAAACTGTTGATTTCAAAACTGCGAAACAAAACCCATAAAGGAAAAACACTCTCAAACAGGAATTCTTGAGAAATGAAATTCAGTATTGTTGGAGAATATTGCATTCAACAGAATAAATGTGACTGCAGTTCACTATATATTTTTGTACTAAAACCAGATGATACTTTCCGCATTTGCACTGACTATTGAAAGTTGAATACTGTGACCAAAGGAGATAGATTTCCATTGCCAAGAATCGATGACTCCAATGATAAAATTGCAAATGTAACATATGTTACCAAATTTGAGCTTCTAAAAGAATTCTGCCAAATTCCAGAAACGGAAAGGGCAAAGGAAATTTCAGCATTCGTGACTATCGGAAAAGTTGCTCAAATTTTTCCATAACTGCTGAACTTCTGAAAAATGTATTGAGTAACAAAATGAAGTTTCATTCGTCTACAAATGTCAAAAGAAATGATTAAGTTAAAGGCCATTCCTTTCATCTCCAAATTTCAGACAATCACTTAAAATGTCATGTCATGCAAGTGATGGCGTTGGTGCAGTATTTATTCAAGACAAAACGTGTAGATCATCAAGTGTACTATTTTTTGAGAACTTAAATTAATACCAGAAGAATTATTGCACACTCGAGAAGGACTGTTTGACTTTCATTTTTAAGGGTATATTGGTTCAGCTACTTCTACGGTTATTATGGTAAGTATTCACAGTCCCTTAATTTTATTAGCAAGATGAAAAACAGAAATTAGAGTTTATTTTAGTAGAGCTCGATGTTGCAGAAATGTAATATTGACTTAAATTACATCAAGGAGAAAGACAATCTAACAGTAGATACACTTTAACGTGCATATATATATATATATATATATATATATATATATATATATATATATATATATATATATATAAATTATAATGTTTCGTGTATACTTCATCTCATAAGATTTCAGCTGACGTGATTTTTTTGCAAATACATTTTACTAGTGGAGAAAAGAAAACTTTACAGCATAAATCTTTATTTTTATGAAGGAAGACGTTATGGATATTCAATCTCCATTATCATTTTAGTAAGTTTTCTTTATTATCTCATTTTGATTATATGATATTGATAGTGTAACTTTGTATTTTGGACTTGACCTTGTCCAAAAGTAAGTTCATTTTCTACCTGCCCTGAATAATTGATTTTAATTTCGTAAACATCTTTATCTCAATTTAAATCTAGAACATTAGAAGTACCAGATCTACGTTTTATATTATAATTTGAGTAATGGACTTTTAATTATAATTAAGATAATATTTTATAAACATGCGGAACTTTCCAGAATGAAATCTTCCATTATGTTATAGGATTTTTTTGGAAAATATTAATTGTGACCTGAAATCAAGCAATAAACCATATAATCTTGTCTTTTTAAAAATTAATTATTGTTGTTTTAAGATCATACCAGAAACAGTTTCATTATTGTTGTGTCCTTATATAAATTCGGCCTGGAATGTATGTATTCAAGTTATTTATTCACTGGAAATGCAAAGTGCTCTCCCAAATAAAATTTATTCCAAACTGAGAATTTCAAATTAATATATATTCTTGGATTGTATTCTTTCCAACAAAAGAATTTGACACATCACCACTACACAGATAAACTTAGCTGAGATTGTTTTCGCGCTTTTCTGTCTATTTGGCGGGTGATAACACGCCACTATTACACAGCGGATTTTGTTTTGATCCCTGGACCAATGTTTAAGTCTTGGACTACCAGGCATTTAACTGGCGGCTATTCTATAATCTGGATGGCAGGCGACTTGCATAATCTATTAACACAGCTAGCGGCGATGTTTGCACATCAAACGCGTTCATAATACAAGTATATACAATTCCTGATACCTGGACTGCAATCGTGACGAGAGTTGCTATATTTTAGAGAATATGTGTTTGATTATGGAGAATAGATGTTGGATGATATTTCTTACAACAATTAAGTTGACAATGTCATGGAGAAGGCATTGTGCTATAGATATTGACGAGCTTATGTGGTATCACGAATTAATTTGACACGTTACAAACATTTACATCATTACGTTTGTTGACTTCTGCTTGTTAACACTTACGAATCTTTGACTTACAGTACAAAAGGAAACGAAGTGAAACCAACATTTTATGTACAGTTCAACAAACTGTTTCCCTAGAATATTAAAGTCAAAATTTAAAAGACTTACAGTATTGGAATTATACGTGTCTGACATATATATATGTATGTATATATATATGTATGTGTATATATATATATATATATATATATATATATATATATATATATTTATATGTATATATATATATATATATATATATATATATATATATGTATTTATATATATATGTTTGTATATATATATATATATATATATATATATATATATATATATATATATATATATATATATAGAGAGAGAGAGAGAGAGAGAGAGAGAGAGAGAGAGAGATGCAATAAACTGACGACGAACAGTACGAAACTAGTAACTAACTAGCCTAAGCGCTTTCGACTCTTAATGAGTCTTTTTCAAAGGCAAATGCTTTGTTTGTCGTAACTATGTTTTGTATTTGCCTTTGAAAAAGACTCATTAAGAGTCGAAAGCGCTTAGGCTAGTTGATTACTAGTTTCGTACTGTTCGTCGTCAGTTTATTGCATCTATTTTAATTAATCCCTGACACACGTGATCCCTTGGTGGATCCAGTACGCTTGAGAGGGTTGTTATTCGCCATATGATTTGTATTCTTTATATATATATATATATATATATATATATATATATATATATATATATATATATATATATATATATATATATATATATATACACACACTGTTGGCATCCGTCCGTCTTTGAGAGACGATGGTGTAGATTCCGGTTTGGGTGTAATATCTGTTCCGTCGCGAGTGGCTCAAGAGTCCGACAATTGAGTGACAGCCTCTGTTGCACTTGCTGCAGGTGATGGTTGATTTTTGTTGAGGCTGTTGTTGTTTCGCCTTCTTCCTGACCCTTTTGGTAGCGAGGTTCGCATTTATCGTTTCATCGGCTTTCTGAGTACCTTATCTAACAGCAAGTCGCCACTCGTAGCGGTTGTTAGCGCAGCTCTCCCAGTTGTTGATGCTGGTGTTGGCAGCTTTCATGTCCTTCTTTCTGACGTCTTTGTATCGCAGACATGGTCGTCAAGTCAGTGGTGTGTTTTCTGCTAGCTTGTCGTATATCAGGTCTTTGGCAATGCGGTCCGTATCAGTTATCTTGACAAGGCCGAGGCAGAGAATGAGGCTCTCGCTGAGGATTGTGAACATGCAGGCATCTCAGATGGAAGCTATTGAATTTCCTTTAGTGGCTCACTACTGTAGAAGAGTGTTTTGAGCACGCATGCCTGGTAGACGTTCAGATTGGTCTTCTCGTCTTAAACCAAATGGAACAATTTTCAAGGAAGCTGAATGTTAAAGTTTTAGGGCTGGAGGAGGAGGAGAATGAAATTCTGAGAGAGAAAATTCCAAAAGTGGTGAAAGAAGTTACAAAGATTAATTTGGATAACAGGGACCTAGTGGCTGAACATAGGATTCCAGGCATACAGGGACCGCAAAGGCCAGTGATTGTCAAATTATGGAATCTGGATTTTAAATTTCCAATTATCAAGAAGCGGAAAGACTTTAAACAGAGCAAAGGAATTAGACTGGTACATGATGTGACGAAGATGAATACTGAACTTATCAATAAATTATCCAGGCATCAGGAAATTGATAGTGCATGGTACTTTAACGGTTTTGTGTATGGTAAAAACAAATCAGGGAAATGGATAAAATTTGACATTTATGATGATATTGATGAGAAAATTAGAGAAATTAGAGTATAAGTGCCATATACAACTTTGAAAATAGCCATATAGGTATGTGAACCTTTCTTTTGGATACTCTCATTTCTGCTCTAATTTTTTTTACAAGTTTTTTTCCTTCCTTCATCAGTTTTGTCATTAGTTAAAAGATTTATTATTCACTTGTCAACTATATCAATCTCTCCTTAAACAATTTATCCACTAATTCATAAAACATCTTTAACCCATATTCAAATCTACTTACTCAGTTTTAAATTCATCATATTCAACACTACTCATCCTCGTTCAATACTTCAGCTCTCTCATTCTTGCTCAGTTATTCAGTCATTCACTATATTCATGTATATTCTTCTGTCATACTTTCTTCCCCTCCCTTCACCCCTTTCCTTCTCTCATTCATTTTGTAATTTATGCTACTATTAATCTGTGCCTATTGGAAATTTGTCAAAGGTGATTAAGAGTTATCATAAATGGAGTTATTTCACTTGTTGTCTATTGTTCACTGTATCGATTTTAACTGCAGCCAAATCTATAGCATTTATAGATGCTTTTGTTATAGATATTAGTATTTTGTGTGAGCATGTGCGTGAGTGTGGATGTGAAAACCATGCATATGATACATTCAAGGTGATAATTACTTCATACATTCCTGTCCAAGAACATGTATATGTACAATTTCTGCCGCTCTCATTGATAATAACGTACAAATTATATCTATGAATGTTAGAGACCTGCAAGGTTCAGTTTTTAAACGAAGGATATTTTTCACTGGATAAAACAAAAGAATTTATCGATAGTATGCTTGCAGGAAACTCATAGTACAAAGAACGATGAAATATATTGGGCATCTGAATGGGGTTACAATTTTAGAGCCACGGCTCTAGTAATAGTGATTGGGTTGCAATATTTTTTAGAAATAAGTTCGAATTTGTAATTCATAGAGAAAGATGTGACAGACAAGGAAGGTTTATTATTTTAGATATTACAATTAACGGCAACAGAATAACCCTCGTGAATTTCTATGATTTTAATGAAGATAATCCTAGCTTCTTTAGAAAGTTAAAGAAGGAGATTTTATTTATTGAGAACTCATCAATTATAATGTGCAGAGACTGGAATACTGTTCAGGATTAAGACTTGGATATTTATAATATTTTATACGACAAACACCAACAGTCTAGAGAAGTGATCCAAGACCTAAAATATGAATTGGAACTAATTGATACCTAGCGAAATTAGAATCAAGACTTAAGGATGTATACCTGGAGGCAAAAATCTCCTTTGAAACAATATAGATTAGACTACTTTCTCGTGTCTGAAGACATTCATATGATTACGGTTGATGCATGTATTTTACCTGGATATAAGTCTGCTCATTCAGCTATTGCTCGGAGTGTGGCTTTTTCATCATGTTCAAGGGGAAATGGATATTGGAAATTTAATGCCCAACTGTTGATGAACATTGAGTATACTGATTTAGTCAAAAAGTGTATATCTGACACTGTAAATGAATATTATGTAGGGGGAAATAAAGATGACTCACTCCATGTTTCTCTTTTCTGTAATGACCAAATGTTCTTTGAAATATTGAAAATGAAAATAAGATCTGAAAATATATGCTTCTCTATTAAGAAAACGGAAGAGAAACGGGAACAATTTAAAAAAATTGAAAACGAAATAATAGAAATTTATGGGGAAATGTTGAATAACACAGATGAGAAAACTTTAGAAAAGTTAGAGGAAAAGAAACCAGTATTAGAGGAATCTAGAAAAAAAGTACATAGAGGGCGTTATCTTAAGATCTAAAGCCAGATGGTATGAATTTGGAGAAAAAACACAAGATACTTTTTAAATCTTGAAAAAGACATTACGTCATTAAGACAATAAAGGAAATTATTTTAGACGATGGGAAAAAATTATCTGATCAAATAAATATTTTAGAAGCCCAAAAACAGTTTTATATGGAATTGTACAAAACTAGAATTGTTCAGCTTGAAACTAGAATTGTTCAGCTTGATGACGAGGGGACTCAAGAAGCTCAAAATAGATTAACTCACCAAAATAGATTTTTTAATCATAATATTAAACTCAGTCAGGAGGAAAGAGATTCATGCGAGGGTGTGCTTACATTAAATGAATGAAATGAATGTGGTTTGTCTCTAAAAAATATGGGAAACGGAAAAAGTCCTGGCTCAGATGGATTCACTGTAGAGTTTTATAAATTCTTCTGGAAGTTTCTTGGGGGATTCCTTTGTAGATCAATAAATTGTGGATACTCTGTAGGAAAACTTTCAGATTTTCAGACTCAAGGAGTCATAATATGTCTACCAAAGGAAGAAAAAGATAGAATATTCTTCCAAAATTGGAGACCTTTATCACTTTTAAATATTGACTGTAAGATCACTTCGGGAGCCATTGCAGCCAGGATCAAAAAGGTTCTTCACTCAGTAATCAGTGATACCCAAAAAGGATTTATGAAGGGAAGATTTATTGGAGAAAATACCAGGCTACTATACGATATCATGAATCAACTTGAAATTGAAACTATATATGGTTTATGATTACTAATAGACTTTGAAAAAGCCTTTGATTCAATTGAATGGACCTTTGTAGAAGACGCTTTACAATCTTTCAATTTTGGTGATTCTATTTGTAAGTGGTTTAGGCTGTTTTGTAATGAATCTACAAGTTGTGTTATAAATAATGGGCATATGTCATCTTGTTTTAGACTTGAAAGAGAATGTCGTCAAGGAGATCCCCTTGCACCTTACTTGTTTATTATTGGGGTTGAGATTTTAGCTATAATTTTAAAGCAAAATATGGATGTACGGGGACTGATATTTGATGACAATGAATATAAATTGGGTCAGTATGCCGACGACGCTTTTATTCTTCTTGATGGATCTCAACTTTCTCTTAAAGCAGCTATGAATATCTTGCAAAGTTTTTTCTAATGTATGGACTTAAATGTAACATAACAAAAACAAAAGCCATTTGGATTGAAAACAAGAAATTTTCTAATAAAAGAATATGTCCTGATATGGGCTTTATTTGGTCCTCCTCAAATTTTACTCTCCTTGGCATAGATTTTTCACCAGATCTACAACAAATGGTGGAAATTAATTATATGAAGAAACTAACAAAACCAAAAGGAATATTGGCAAGTTGGAGTAAAAGACATCTGACAGTTGTTGGTAAGGTAATTGTTGTAAAAACCCTTGTTCTGCCCATATTTATACATCTTTTCTCAGCACTTCCAAATCCATCAGCCAAAGTTGAAGCAGAACTAAATCGTACATTATTTAAATTTGTATGGAGTGGAAACGTAGAGACAATTAAACGCAATATATTAGTAGCCACAAACAACGAGGGAGGACTCAATATGATACATATATTCTCATTTATTGGGTATATTAAGATAAGATGGGTAAAAAAAATTGTTGGAAAATGAAAATGAAGCTTGGCAGAACTTAGCCAATAGAATTATACTCAGAAATTTAAAGGATATTTGGAACTTAAGGGGAAGGAAATTAGAAGAATTTAGTAAGCTTATTAAAAACAGTTTTTTGGAAAGATGTCATTTTGGCAGTATCTTATTGGAAAGAGGAACCGCAAAGTGCAAATGAGTTCTTATCCATGAGCATTTTTAACTTTATCACTCCTAGAATGTTCTATCAATACAAATCCTGGAAAGAAGCCGGTTTTCAAATTATTAATGATCTAGTAGATGATCATGGCAATTTATTACCTTTCGAAATGATAAAACAAAAAACTAGAAGAGGTGACTTTTTGAAGTACTTCTCCTTAATATCCAAAATTCCAAAAGCATGGAAAGATGCCATAAAAACCATTTAGTATATAATAATTATGAAAGGCAGGAGGATAAAATAATGGATCTGAAAAAATATAATTCACTCAAGATTGTTTACAAATATCTTTTAAAAAGGGCTAAAAGGCAACATACTGCTAAGCAAGAATCTTGGATGCAATTATTAAATACAAATATAAGTAGTGAGGGGTGGTCTGCGATTAATAGCAGGGCGAAATTTTGTACCAAGGATACCAAATTGATCACTTTTAACTTTATCCACAGAATAATGGCTACTAATGATTTTTTTAAAAGAATAAACATATTGGACGACAACAAATGTACGTTTTGCAAGAGAGAGAATGAAAGTATTGAACATTTCTTCTATGATTGAATTATTACTTCACAGTTCTGGTACAGTTTTATTGATCATTTCGCACCATCTTGCCCAATTATTGTATATTTGTCAAAAAAGAAATACTTTTAGGAAGTGAACAACTGGACAGTTTGTGCAATTTCTTGCTTATTTTGGGAAAATGTTACATTGATACTTGCAGATTCAATATGCATAATCCTACCATCTATGCTTTTAAGCAGAGAGTTGTAATGTATAAGAACGTTGAAAAATATGCTACTAAGATAAACAAAAAAGAGGACCAATTTCTTAAGAAATGGACCTCAACAGATGAATAGGTAACTTTTATCTGATTGGATGGTAAACAGGAACAAAATCGTATTTTCTAAAGCTTATGTCACCTGCATTGTGCTATATGCATGTGTGCATGAGTGTGTGCATGTTTGTGTTGTCTTTTATTTTTTTCTTTATTTTAATATAAATTATATTTATTATATTTATTATCCCTAGTTCATAAATTTTGATTGTAAGGTGACCTTGGGATGGTTTCCCGACCCAATGGTCAACCTAGTACGGGGATAATAAAATTTTGAACTTGAATAAAAAAGATTGGTCTTTTCAGTGAAGTTGAGATTATGCTATACCCTTTGGTTCAGACTTGCCATAACTGCTGCTGCCTTAGCAATCCTGCCTTTCACTTCAGCATCAATTGAGAGCGATCTAGAGATGGTGGACCCTAGGTATGTATAGTTCAAAACAACTTCAAGGTTGTACACATCAATGATGATGGTTGGCGGAAAGTCTGTATCCTTCGCCATGACATTCTTTTTCTTCAAACTGATGGTCAGTTCCAACTCTTTATAGCCGTGGAGAGGTTACATACCAGCTGATGAAGTCCATCTTCCGTATTTGCTGTCAAGGCTGCATCGTCGGCGAAGAGCAATTCGCGGATGAGAAGCTCTGTGATTTTGGTCTGTGCGCGGAGACGGTTGATGTTGAACAATTTGCCGTTAGCCCTGGTGTGGCTGTACACTCCCTCGCTGAAGTCCTTGAAGGCGTACTGGAGGAGCATAGAAAAGAAGCTGACAAAGAGGACTGGTGCAAGGACACAACCTTGCTTCATTCCACTGCTGACTGGAAATGCCATTAATGTTGCGCCGTTGAAGCACACTGTGCTTTGCGTGTTCTGGTGAAACGATGTGATGACATCGAGCAGACTAGGGGGGATTCGACTTTCTCCAGGAGTTTGAAGATTCCGCTCTGGCTGACCAGGTTGAACGCCTTTGTCAGGTCTATGAAGGAAATATAGAGGGGTATCTACTGCTCATGACACTTCTCCTGCAGTTGACGTACGGAGAAGATCATGCCTACAGTTGACCGGCCAGCTCAGAAGCCACAGTGGCATTCTGTATAGACACGGAAGGCTAGAGTCTAAAAGCGCACTAGTGCGACACGTGCGAAAGCCTTTCTGACGAGAGTGAGGATGGAGATGTCCCGGTAGTTATTACAGTCGCTGAGGTCTCCTTTGATCTTGTACAAAGTGACGATGTTTGCATTCCGCTTGTCCTGGAAGGCGTGTCCCTGTTCTTAGCAGAGGCAGAGGAGTTTGTTCAAGGTTTGGATTAGTGCTGGTTTCCCGTTGTTGAGGATTTCTGGTGGGATACCGTCGCTCCCAGTGGACTTCCCAAAAGCCAGACAGTCGATGGATTTACTTAGCTCTTCAAGGGAGGGCGGAGTGTCTAGTTCCTTCATGATTGGCAGGTCTGGGGTGGCGTTCAGGGCAGTATCGGTGACCACAGTTTGGGTTGCATACAGCTCATGATAGTACTCAACCCAGCGCTTCGGCTGTTTCTCCTGGTCTTTGATGACTACTCCCGCCTTGGACTTGAGGGGGGCAGTGTCTTTTTGGTAAGCGCCTCCTGAAGCTTGTTAATGAACTGCTTCGTATTCTCTGGTTTGCTTGCACAGCATGTATGTATGCGTTAGCGACCCTTCTTCTTGGCGTGCTAATGCTGCTTGGGTGTTATTCTCACCTTGCTTGTTGCCAGGAAGTGGTCAGTGTCGTAGTCCGCACTGTGGTATGATGAGGACGCTGTCCAGTTCCGTAGGCCTAGTGATGACGAGCTCTAGTCGGTGAAAGTGGCGTGAACGTGGGTGTCTCCATGACACCTGGTGGACTTCTGTGCATTTGAAGTAGGTATTGCTCATGGATATGCTGTGTTAAATGCACATCTGCAGCAGACGCTGACTGTTATCATTGATCTTGCCCTTCCATGAGTATCACGAGAGGTCGGCCATGCCTCGTGGTCAGATCTTACTCTAGCATTTAAGTTCCCTAGTATGTAGAGGCATTCTGTGT
>JAEAOA010001918.1:1747500-1770000 GCA_016746295.1 Potamilus streckersoni
TTTGCGCTGGGCAAGCATTTCTCTTACGTTGTCAGACATATTTATACATTTTATTTTTATTCCGGAAAAGAAGTTATAGTAAATGTATAGCCAAAAGCACATAAATTAAATTATCCAAGATTTAAAGGAACGCAATTAGATTGTTCCAGATTACACGAAAAAGAAACTTAATTGAATTATCCCAGATTCGCATCCAGCTTTATCGAAAAAAGATTAAATATATTACTGCCATATTTGAAATCTTATCCAAAAATCTCATAAGGCAAATCGAAACATTCGTAATCTCAATGCATACTCTATTCGTGGAATAATAAACTTAAAAGCATGCTTTTTTGATCAAATTCACAACAGCTAACTTAGAACTGTAGATTATCTCAATTCTATCACCAACGTTTCCGATTCATTTAACTAGAAGCCAAACATTTTCACTATTCGATCATTGGGCCGTTCCAAGTGCAAATTATGTTGCATTTCTGATTGGGTGAAATTTGTTGAAATAAAGAACTATGACAGAATATATTGTTGTAACGATGTGTACCCATTAACTAGACTGATTAGCAACAGTTAAGTAGACTTGAACGGATTCGAGAAAGCCAATAATAATAATAATAATAATAATAATAATAATAATAATAATAATAATAATAATAATAATAATAATAATAATAATAATAATAATAATAATAATCATGATTATGATGGTGAAAGTGAAAACTGAAAAGGAAACTTAGGACGAGACGAACATGAGAATATTCTTTTCTTTGATTATTATTCTCCATAATTATATATGGACAATGTTTATGGTCTCGGATGAACTCTGGAAAACACTAGAAGAACCAGTACCGGATTACCAAATAGGCAGAATAGGCACTGGCCTATAGGCCCCACGCCCTTTAAGGAACCCGTGAGAACGGATCAAAATAACATTGAATTAATTTGGTCTTGAAATATTAGGAAATAATTGGCAAGGTTGCCCCCAGATTTCGACTTCCTGGGGGCCTCCACAGGGTTTAAGCCGGCACTGGGAAGAATCACCGACACCACGAAAGCTACTAGCAAGCTTTCTCACACCTCGCCCAAGTGTTAGACTAACGGGTAAGATGGCAATGCTCAATAAAGACTTCGTGATCCCTGCTGGAATAGCGTTCAGCTTACATACATACATACATACATACATACATACATACATACATACATACATACATACATACATACATACATACATACATACATACATACATACATACATACATACATACATACAAACTCGCACCACATTTTAAACGCAGTTAAAAGGTTTTGCTTTGGAGGTCACAGAACTCTTTTCCGTACTAGATTTGTTTTGTTTTTATTTTTAGGCGAAATAATATAAGTGATTATTTGTTTCTTGAATAGAAATACAAAAGATTTGAAAAATAAGCCCAATTTCATGCCCATAATATAAATGTTTCTCATATTTTCAAAGTACAAGTTATCTATAATTAAAATAAAGAAGTCGCTATCAGCAACTAATCTTACAAGAGTTGAGTGATTTATTAACTATCCACGTGTTTCATTCCCAAGATAAGAAGGTTTTTATGGGGAGCCTGAGTAGTGGAATATAATTCAAAAGCATGATCTAATGTAATCCATCGATTAAACAACTGTCTGCTTATGAACGATAAGAACAATTCCACGGTAATCCAAAAGCAGAAAGCGAATCAGACAGTACGGAAGATCATTCATGTTCATCAGTAACATCTGGAGTACTACAATACGTTTATATTAATGATGAGGTTTAATTTTGTTGTTGTTGTTTTTGTGGGGCTTAACGCCATTTTTCAGCACACATTATATTATTGATGAGGTTTAATTTGGTAACACATTTATATTATTGATGAGGTTTTATTTGCAACATACATTTATATTATTGATGGGGTTTAATTTGGTAAAACACATTTATGTTAATGATGAGGTTTAATTGTGTAACATACATTTATATTATTGATGAGGTTTAATTTGGTAAAACACATTTATGTTAATGATGAGGTTTAATTGTGTAACATACATTTATATTATTGATGAGGTTTAATTTGGTAACACACATTTATATTATTGATGAAGTTTTATTTTGCAACATACATTTATATTAATGATGAGGTTTAATTTGGTAACACACATTTATATTATTGATGAGGTTTAATTTTGAAACATACATTTATATTAATGATGAGGTTTAATTTGGTAACACACATTTATGTAATTGATGAGGTTTAATTGTGTAACATACATTTATATTATTGATGAGGTTTAATTTGGTAACACACATTTATATTATTGATGAGGTTTTATTTTGCAACATACATTTATATTAATGATGAGGTTTAATTTTGCAACATACATTTATATTATTGATGAGGTTTATTTTTGCAAGATATTTATATAATGATGAGGTTTAATTTTGCAACATACATTTATATTTATGATGAGGTTTAATTTTGCAACATACATTTATATTAATGATGAGGTTTAATTTTGCAACATACATTTATATTATTGATGAGGGTTTTTTTGCAATATACATTTATATTATTGATGAGGTTTTATTTTGCAACATAGATTTATATTAGTGATGAGGTTTAATTTTGCAACATGCATTTATATTATTGATGATGTTTTTTTGCAACATACATTTATATTAATGATGAGGTTTAATTTGGTAACACACATTTTTTTAAAGATGAGGTTTAATTGTGTAACATACATTCATATTAATGATGAGGTTTAATTTTGTGACGCACATTTTTATTATTAATGAGGTTTACTTTTGTGACACATTTATATCAATGATGAGGCCTAATTTTGTGACACACATTTGTATTAATGATGAAGTTTAATTTTGTAGCAGACATTTATATTAATTATGAGTTTCAAGCTTGTTTTACTTGCTTATACACGCTTTCTGTTAAGTTAAAACGGTTAAACATTTTATGAAGTGAAATTACAATGTTGCAAGAGTGCGTTACATGTGAAGAATTAATTAACAAAAATATAGTCATATAAGTTATGAATTAAAGCAATTGTTTCTTTTCTTGCTATACCCATCTCACTGTTTAATAATTATTGTGTGTAATTTAATTTAATTTAATTATTATTAATAGAAGAGAACATGTTGATTTGGGTCTGGGTCTAGGTTTTTGTAATTGCCCTATAATTTGTCCGGCGTACCTGACATAATCAAATTTTTATATTATAATTTTAGACTTTCTAATTATAACTAACATTTTATTTCATAAGAATTAAAAATTCCTAGAAACTTTTTTTTTCTTTGGGTAAAAGTTCTTTTTAGAAAATGCTAATTGTGTCCTGAGGTCAGGTGCAGGACGGCATAAACTTGTCACTCGAAGGATTATTCATTTGTACTTTAACATCTGATCATAATCAAGTTATTGATGGGTACAGTATCTGATTTCAATTATTCGGATTATTTCTTCTCTAGAGATACAAAATTGCATTGGATACATTCTTAAAAATTGAGCTTTGAATTTATACTAAAATTTCAAATAATGATTTCTTCTTGGATTGTTGTTGTGGTTATGTGGCTTAAAGCCAATTTCAGCACACAATATACATGGCGGCCAGTATTGATGGTGGAGGAGGAAACTCGGAAATCCTTGGAAAAAATACACCGACCCACGAAAAGCTACTGGAAAGCTTTCTCACATATCCACATTGGCCTAATCTTAGACTCGAACGCACGCAGACAAACGCCAGATATATTTTCATTGTGTATTCTATGGAAATAAATCATTTGTTTAATTTTCTAAAGATGTTTACGTTATGCTCTTTTTTGCTACTTTTTTTAAGAGCAATGACTCGAACCAGAATCAATACCTACTACAAGGAGTTTCATAGAGTTCGCACCTCGTAGATCTTAAGGGTTTACTGGCATACTAATAGTGTTGAGCAGATATTAAATTATTTGGATCTTTTTGGATTTATGATATGGAATTGTCATCAGCATAACTATTATTTTGGAAGTAGAATATGTCATTTATAAAATAGCAAATAGCACAGTTTATAGTATAGAGCCTTGCGGCACGCCTTTGGAGGTTATATTCCAGTTTCTACACGAATATCCCGGTTTAACGAGTTGTTTTCTTTGGGGTATACAAATACTTTTCACTAAGTTTAATTGACTTTAGATCAATGTTATATTTACATTTTTATGTAGCCGATGTGCGGTAGACTGACGAAGGCCTTGGGTAGGTTCATTAGTATTTCAACCACATTGGGGCCATTGTCCAGTAGGCCCCTTAAAACCTCCACGTTTCATAAAAGTTATTTTCCAAAGTCAGATAGGAATCCATTAAAACTGTTATAGAAATGCAGTTCTGTCCGATTCTATATAAGCCCTTCAAATATTTTGGAGGTTCAAGGTATAATACTAACTGGTTTGTATTTCCCTTATCAATTAGATTAGATTTTTTTGTAAATTGGTGGTACATATATTTCTTTAAGACTATCTGGAATTGACACTTTGTCAAGACAAGTATTAAAAAATTTGCAAATTTCTGATCAAAAAACGGGTGCGCTTAACGTAAACAATTTAGGTGGTATGTTGTCGAAACCGGTAGATTTCTTCGTATCAAGTCTTTTCGCATTATTTTGACCTTGTTTTGGTACTACAGGTTTCAGTTGGTGAGTTGCATATTTTTCAGGTTGTCGATTGTCATGAATAGCTTGAGTGAGTAGCAGTTTTGTATGAGCACATGTTACCAATGTTTTTGTTAATTTTCATGAATATCTTGGATGCTAGAGTGAGTAGCAGTTTTGTATGAGCACATGTTACCAATGTTTTTGTTAATTTTCATGAATATCTTGGATGCTAGAGTAAGTAGCAGAGTTTTGTATGAGTACATGTTACCAATGTTTTTGTTAATTCTCATGAATATCTTGGATGCTAGAGTAAGTAGCAGAGTTTTGTATGAGTACATGTTACCAATGTTTTTGTTAATTTTCATGAATATCTTGGATGCTAGAGTGAGTAGCAGAGTTTTGTATGAGTACATGTTACCAATGTTTTTGTTAATTTTCATGAATATCTTGGATGCTAGAGTGAGTAGCCGAGTTTTGTATGAGTACATGTTACCAATGTTTTTGTTAATTTTCATGAATATCTTGGATGCTAGAGTGAGTAGCAGAGTTTTGTATGAGTACATGTTACCAATGTTTTTGTTAATTTTCATGAATATCTTGGATGCTAGAGTGAGTAGCAGAGTTTTGTATGAGTACATGTTACCAATGTTTTTGTTAATTTTCATGAATATCTTGGATGCTAGAGTGAGTAGCAGAGTTTTGTATGAGTACATGCTACCAATGTTTTTGTTAATTTTCATGAATATCTTGGATGCTAGAGTGAGTAGCAGAGTTTTGTATGAGTACATGTTACCAATGTTTTTGTTAATTTTCATGAATATCTTGGATGCTAGAGTGAGTAGCAGAGTTTTGTATGAGTACATGCTACCAATGTTTTTGTTAATTTTCATGAATATCTTGGATGCTAGAGTGAGTAGCAGAGTTTTGTATGAGTACATGTTACCAATGGTTTTGTTAATTTTCATGAATATCTTGGATGCTAGAGTGAGTAGCAGAGTTTTGTATGAGTACATGTTACCAATGTTTTTGTTAATTTTCATGAATATCTTGGATGCTAGAGTGAGTAGCAGAGTTTTGTATGAGTACATTTTACCAATGTTTTTGTTAATTTTCATGAATATCTTGGATGCTAGAGTGAGTAGCAGAGTTTTGTATGAGTACATGCTACCTAATAGTTTTGTTGCAATGTGTATGTATTATTCATTGACATTTTCACATACATACACACACACACTTGTTTGATCAGTAATAATGAAGGCAACACCCTCCGTGAGGATGATGTTATAGTCTGAAATTTTAGTTTTGAATGATAAAAAGTTTAATGGTCCTTATAGTTTCTACCACCACTGTACCTTGCTAAAAAATATAGATGGACTGACATTCGAGTTTAGTGACAACATTTGTGGGGTTTTTTTGTAAGCCTCCAAGAATTGTTGAGATTAAAATTTCTTTCAACGTTTTTTAGATTCTTATAGATCGGGTCTTTCTAAATTCACTGTTTATTTAAGGAAGTGTGTATTTGTGGTGCTGGTGGTGGTTTTAAATGATCTCAGTATTTATCATCAATATTACCATAAGTGTCAATGACATGAAAATATATTTTCTCCATCATCCTTAAATCTTTCGCATCAAAATTCTTGTAGCTTCTGAAAAGTATGACTTTCAAATTAGTGTTAAGAAAAAGTAACTAGGTTCATCACATTATAAGCACAGCATTCAAATTAAATTGCGCAAACTCTTTATAATAGACCAAACAGGGGAAAGACCAAAGAGGCCAAATTTTCTGGCTCCTCTTGGTCTCATGCTTATCAATTATGGACAAATTCTTTTGCATTGCTTTATAGACATACCAATTATGGTACAATTTTTGTGCTACCAAGGAGCATTACAGACACTCTAATATCGCTTTTAGTGTCTGATCTGACAGTTTGCATGCAATATTTCAAATACTGAAATATTTCATGTGCTGATACAATAATATTTGTTCAAATACGTATCGGCTCAGGTTATCAAAGTGTTTAAAAGATGTAGAGGATTTATATAGTGTTTCACATGAAATAAATCGTGCAGTGATTATAGATCAATTACATGCCTATATCTGCACTAAGAATGTCCAAGCCAGGGTCCTGACTTGCGCAGTAAAAATTTTTAATTGGAGGATTTTTTTAGTGTTCGTGTCATGAAAGAGAATGTTTTTGTCTTTTTCGCTTCAACGACACTTTTAAAACTATCGGTTATATCATGCCGAGGAAATAGGAGCTAAGTGACTTTCCAAGGTAACACGGAGGCAGCAGGCACGATCTGGCTTGGGAGGGGGGCTGGAACAATAACAATTGGATTACGAGTCCGAGGCTGTACCAACTAAGCTTACCGTGTCTTCGTGAGTAGAGAACAAAAACACCAGTAAAGATGTTAATAAGTTTGTGTTTGTAAAAGATATTGACTTCACTAAAATATTTTTGGAACAAAACTTTGTATAATGTTGAGTTTTTGAATTCAACAGTGATGGAAAGCTATAAAATTCAGGAAATTTATTTAATCGATGTAGATAATGAGACAGGAGTGTGATAAATAATTCATATGCATTGCAACAAGCTAGATGTATAATAGTGAGAGATGAGAGAACAATCAAAACTCCTAAGGTTACTTGAAGATCGGATGATAAAAGAAACTGTTGAACATACTGCGTAAATGTGGCTTAATGTCGCTATTTCTGTCTCGAATTGCGAAAACACTTGCAAGTGAAAATATCCAAATAAATCCTTATATTACGAAACTGTTACCGGGTCCCGTTTGCATAACAAGCCCATTCTACACCAATATAGTTCAGAATAACTGTACCTATTAACTGGATGACTGTTCGGTTTGAAAAATACTCTATAACATGTTTACCATATCAAACATACAATCGCTATATAACATACAAATAGAAACAAATACCTCTTACTTGAGTTTTGTTGAACTATGTTATTATTTACTGTTAACTGTGTAAAGTTTTAATTAATAAATTTCATCTTCTGTGAATGTTGTAGATTGACTCAAAATAATGGATAATTCTCTTTAAAAAAGTAAACGAAGAAACAAAATTAACAACAAAACGATGCAGGATTACAGGGAGATTTTAAGGTCAAGGATATACTAGTATGTTTTCTTTCCTATATTCTAATACAAACTCCATTACTTATGCCATACAGCTACCAGCATATATTTTTGTTTGTCCCACTGTATAGTTGTCGATAAACGACAACCATATTTTCACATATATTAATCTTATACTCTCTATCACTTAGCAATTACTTAGTAGCTAATTAGTAATCACTACAAAATTATTGCTATTAATGCAGCCGCTCATGGAAACTATAATAAAAATTAAATTTAAAAGAAAATAGACCTAGGATCATGTATTTTATATTAGACAAGCAATATTAAACGTTTTATCCTGCTCATATTTATATATTCGTTCTCTGTGGCTTCGCCATTTAGCTTTTTTGTTACTGGTCTTGCACTACCTTTATAATAATGTACTTGCAGGCATTCCGTACATTTTTCGTCAGTCTCTGGTCGTGTATCCCTGTATCCTTTGCCATCCGAATATTAAGACTGTTATTATTACTAACACTTTTTGCCTTGGTTGGCATCATCATGATGTGCGTTTATGCTGCCATTTTACAATTAGGTAAACGAGAAACTGTTCTTCCTGTATTTTTCCTCAAGAGAAAGAGTTGTTTATTGGACTGTAAATTCAGATCAAAGATGTCTTATTCTTGATGATGCAAACCACTTACATGATAAAAAATATATGACATTAATACATGATATATTTTATAGATTGGTACCACAACCCTCATTTTGATTTATATTTATACACTTAGAAGACCACAAATAAATCCCAAATAAACATGTTAAGAACGGTAGGTTTGGGCTGACCCAGTCAGTTTTAATTAATGTTTCTTCACATTTATTTACTGTCTTTCACCGTATCCGACCACAAAAATGATTACAATCGAGCGCCACAGCTCGCCGCGTCTAAAAGGAATAATACATACATACATACATACATACATACATACATACATACATACATACATACATACATACATACATACATACATACATACATACATACATACATACATACATACATACATACATACATACATACATACATACATACATACATACATACATACATATAGAATAAAAACTTACTACTCACATTTTCTTCAAATACAAAATAGTTCGAAGACATTGTGGTGTATTTAAACCAGTATGAACCTAGTCAATCCGGTCAGCCTTTATTCAGAAACCTTTTATCCGGAAATACTTTAATGGGAACGAAATTCCTACCCTTTAATTTTCCTCTTTTCATCTAGAAATCCTGTTTCCGGTTCTGGAATCCCAAATCAATGACTAAAGTGTAAAATTGCCATACAACGTGCCTCTGTGATAGAGAAAAAAATATGTCCACAAATAAAAAAATGTCGAAGAATCGTATATATACATATATTCAGTCGCATAGCGAAGATTGGGTGGTGTGTCAAATTATCAATCTGTGATTGGCCAGATTCAAGCGGCACTTGAGAGAGAGAGAGAGAGAGAGAGAGAGAGAGAGAGAGAGAGAGAGAGAGAGAGAGAGAGAGAGAGAGAGAGAGAGAGAGAGAGTACTTTAATGAAAACTTGATATTGTAAAATATTATTCTTATATTAGTTGGAAAACATGTGCTTATCACAGCTGAGACGCAAAAATATTCATGGATTTGTTTATTTAAGTTTGATCCGCTCTCCAACGATGTCAGTATTTACATTAGTTTAGCATTCAAGCAGTAAATCCACATGGGCATCTCGTTTGATTATGTGGATATATGATTGGTTTAACAGCAATCCAGCTGTTGAACAAACCGCTTAAAAATAAACTTGCGTGTTGTATTCATCCAGAAGATAAATAGCAAAGGTAATGCGAGTCAACTAGATGGCCTGACTGCAACGATTGCAGAAATGTTCTTATTTGTTTTCTGAAAGAGTGTAAAAAGAAAAGTCTATCAACTTTCAATGTTAGAAAAAAGAAATCGACAGGTCAGTAATGAATCCTCAAAAATTAGAGGATTTCACAATTTAGGGGATTATCTCAGATTGGTATTGTTTGCTTTGCTTACTGTCTAACAAGCTAAATTTTCCTGTAATATTATCAAGTTCTTTCATTAAGATTTCTTGAACCTGAGCCTTTCGTAAGTCTCCTTGTTTAGAGCAAGATACAATAAAAACAAACACGTGCCTTCAAATCTTGAAGTATTTCGATACCAACAAGCTGTAGGAATCATAAACAAAATAAAGTGATAGTCCCGCTACTAACATGAGCTGGTTCCACAGTTATAAAGTATTTATACATCATTCAAACCAGGCTTTTAAATCTTTGCACGGAATGGTTAGCTTCACGTTAGAGTTATGGTCGCTTTTCCCAGGGTAAGAATCTATAAAATCTGTATTCCTACTCCCTATATGGGCTATTTTCATCAATCTGTAGTCTTTCACCCAATCGGTACTCTGTCCTCTAATATGTAGTCTTTCACCCAATCGGTACTCTTTCCTCTAATCTGTACTCTTTTATCCAATCAGCACTCTTTCATCTATCGCACATTTAAAACCAGAAGTATGGATATAACCTTTTAAAATACATATTCCAATAAACAGCATCAACAGGCTCTCTTACGAACACATATACCAATAAAGAGCATTGTCGTGGCGTATTTGACTTCAATAGTCATTGACCTGACTTTGGCTTTGGAATGAGATTCTTGCAGTGAAGTGTACATGTACTTTAGTTTAGTGCTAGCCAGCCTCTGACTTACAGAATTCAAAATATATGTCATAAAAACAAGTGACTTAAAACCATTTTATAAATTAAATTATTAATACAGATATTTGTAACACAGTAAATAGCATTTTACTAACGAATGTACTTAGATATGTGCAGTATTGCATTTATTCTCCATTAGTCAGTCATTTATATAATGATTTGGTGAGAAAACAAATCAGAGAATCATGCGAGTCGTCATAAATTTAAGCAACGAGAATGAACACTACTACCTACCATCAATTTGTCGTTTTATTTTATTTGTAGATAGATAGATAGATAGATAGATAGATAGATAGATAGATAGATAGATAGATAGATAGATAGATAGATAGATAGATAGATAGATAGATCGATCGATCGATCGATCGATCGATAGATAGATAGATAGATAGATAGATAGATAGATAGATAGATAGATAGATAGATAGATAGATAGATAGATAGATAGATAGATACAATTCGTTTTGTTCTTGTTATAGGACGAGAAGAACCAGGTTATGACGACCAATGTTTGGTTAAGACAGGTAAGATTGATGTTTTATTTGTTGCACTGTGTTGTAATACTTTCCATCTATTTCATAGCATTGTTCAGTAGAAATTTCTATCCATTTCAAAACTTGGTGCTGTACTCATTTCCATCTATTTCATAGCCTAGCTTGGAGGAAATTTCTATCCATTTCAAAACTTGGTGCTGTACTCATTTCCATCTATTTCATAGCCTTGCTCGGTAGAAATTTATATCCATTTCAAAACTTTGTGCTGTACTCATTTACATTTATTTCATAGCCTAGCTTGGAGGAAATTTCTATCCATTTCAAAACTTGGTGCTGTACTCATTTCCATCTATTTCATAGCCTTGATTGGAAGAAATTTCTATCCATTTCAAAACTTTGTGCTGTACTCATTTCCATCTATTTCATAGCTTCGCTCGGTAGAAATTTCTATCCATTTCAAAACTTTGTGCTGTACTCATTTCCATCTATTTCATAGCTTCGCTCGGTAGAAATTTCTATCCATTTCAAAACTTTGTGCTATGCTCATGTCCATCTATTTAACTCTTGATAAACAGGAGGCATTTCAACAACATTTTGGTGCTTTACAAATTGACCTGGTACCGTGACCAGTGCTGTATAGTGAAGATTTAATCCTAGTCGGACTTGCTTACAGAACCGTACTGGTAACCTACCTAATACTCAAAGTTACATGCGGAAAATTATGTGCTGTTTGTCTTATACGTAAAGAATATATGAGTTAGATAGCTTTTATACATGTTCAAAGATGCAAATTGAAAATTCATTGACTGAACCTTACTTGGTAAATTTATAACTTATTATTTATATGTCTTATTAAAGGCTCTTTTTTAAATAACCAAGAAACAAATTAATATCATTTATCATCTTCTCACGAATTAAGTGCAAGTAGTATTGATTAGACAGATTAGATTAGTATAGACAGACTTACAGTCAACTTACTTACATTTTCTTTTGGTCGATTTTTTTCCAAGTGACTAACGGTATTCTTAGATATTGGAACAACATTCATTTAACACTCATCTCTCTATGGTATCCGTGTTTGCCTTCTTCAAAATGTTGTTAGTCACCTCTCAGCTCATATGTAAATTAGCATAGATTTTCCATGCACGTTACAAATTTTTGACATCACTGGAATTCTGTAAATTAGCTTTTATTTTAAGAACTGGAGTGCAATGACAATATCATGTGAAACGATACCACAACTGTCCTACCCTTGTTTTAATATCATGTACCCTAGTACAAGAGATACATACATCTAGGTCTAGTATCAATTTTAATATGTTTACTAGGGATATAATTATATCGTTTGCAAGATATCATTATGTAATGAGATCAATTGTTTCACTGCTTTTTCATTAATAGCGTAAATACTTTGTTTTCCAGTGTGAATCGATTCAACGCTTCTTCGCTATTTATCATACACACATATGCACATTGAATTGCGTTTAACCATGAAAATTTTATTTCACGCAAGAGCATCTTGTTCTTTGCTAATCTATATGGCGTAATGATGTAGTTGCCTTGTCTAGTAAATTTTATACATTTGTCCTACCCTTATTTTCTTTTCATTTTGTAAGTCGTTTTTGCACCCAAAGATAAATTCCTCCGACATAACGTTTGTGTTAAATGTTTGTTTTATAAATGTCCCCGTTGTCTTCCTGGCGAAGATATTAGCAAATTTACATACATATATGTCTATACGAGCAGATTTATTGTTTGGTCTTTAAAGTCAATAAAGGTTTTGCATATGAGCTGAAATGGGGACTCTTAGGATCAAACACTTGTGTTTAAACAAGCACAATGTTTAAATCATTTTTAATAACAATTTGCATCTAATCATTCTATCCCATATATAGAACTTATGATTTTTTATTTCATCCTTGCTAACCAAGGAATGGTATGACTCAAAACTACGCTGGGCTCCACTAAATTACGGTGGGGTTGACCGTATTTATATCCCTCCTGAGTTAATATGGCTTCCTGATATTGTCCTTTACAATAAGTAAGTTGTGAAAGGTCTTTAAGACACTGTCAGGCAGTGTTAGTTTTGGCATGTCTTTTCTCAAATGTCAGACATCACTGAATATCAGTACGGACATACCATACCAATGATAGGAATATTTTCACGTCATGTTATTTGAGGACATTTTTCTGACTGGGAATTTAAAAGTACTTTCGTATTCATTCTTATACGTATGAGTCATTCCAAATAAGTCATATTGCAGTATGCAATTTGTAAATATAAGGTGAATATTGATAACTAACCTACTCCATGGAATATCAATAAATGTCGACATTTTATGTCACATAGTTATCAAAGAAGGCACGTGATGTATTATGAAGATAAACTTGCTGTTTTGGCTTTATTGTAAACATTTAGAGAAGATAGCATCAATGCTGCATGCTTTAGCATTCTTCTCGTGCTAAGCAATGTAAGTTCCGAATGCTTAATTTAGAAGTATAATCATTGTCTCTTTGAAAATTCATCAAAAGACTTGTGAAATCAAGTATAAGTATATTTTGTCTGACATTTGCAGAATATAATTGGCTGTTGAGTTAGTAATACTTACGCATGATTATGTCATCTTAAATTTAGTTCCTTCATTTTACAATTGTCTGAAATACTTTCAAATAGTTTTCGCCCGATGCATCTAGGGCATGTTTTGGCAATGTCTGCCCCCCCCCCTCAAGAGATGTGTTTCTTTCTATTTAGATCCACCTGTACCTTTTGTAGATTGATTCCCTCCAAATTACATGACTGACTTCTGAACTCTATATATAAATAAAAAGCTTTTTCTTTTTCTTATTGCTGTCATGTTCTAATATCCTTTTGTATCTTTTCCCTATCGATTTTTTTCTACTCAACCACTAGAAATATGTATATACAATAAAATGCGTCAGGTTGTCCTGTACTAAATTCTTGATAAGACTGATGTTTTGAAAAGGAAACCGAATGAATCGACAAATATTCACATTTGCAAATATTCAAATATATGTGACAAAAAAAAAAGAACATTTTGTGACAGTTTCATTATAACGCAATCATTTTGTAAATAATTAAAATAAATGAAACCTTTGGTGCACACAGTTTGCTCTCTCTTTATTGTAAGTCGTGATTTTCATAGAATGACGTGTTGTATTGTGTGGTGGGGAGTGCTGCACTGGACAAGCAACACTATTTTCAATGACACCTTTATACATATTTCTAATTTTGTTTAGTAAATCCACTTGTGATTGTTGTGATTATTTGTGTGTCATGTGTTTTAAGTTTTGGCTTATAGTAAATGTGACTTTCATGAAAGGAGTGGTATGACATGGGTCTGACGTGGAACCCGGATGAATATGGCGGCATTCAGTTCATTGAGGTCCCCTCCGACAATATTTGGCTACCTGAAATAGTCCTGGACAATAAGTGAGTATGCCTTGTTTGAGAAACTGCAGGAGGAAAAACGTGACAAATCTAGGAACCATGTCTTGCGAAAAGGAGAAATAATTACATTAATTGTAAATTAATTTTTGCACATTTTTCTAGGGTGATTTGATTATTATACGTCAAGATGGCGCGGTTTCGCAAACAAGACCTTAAATTTGAACGTTAACAGTGGAGATCAAATCTGCATCTGTCTCTTTTACACATTGATTTTGTGTTCATTTATTTATTTGATCACTTATAATTCTCAAACAAGCATTTTACGTGTATTTTACATACATAAGCAATGTTGACATTTTTTAATATATGCAACACTCAAAATTGTTTCAAGTTGTCTTGTTAAAATGATGTATCGTCAATGACTTTTGGTTTATAAAAACACCTCCAATTTCCACTCCAGTAGTTTCAAGTTATTAAAATAAATGATTATGACAACTACATTTTCGCTATAGAATGCATGCACGGTTAAAGGAATAACGTTTATAACAATTCTATCTGTTCCAGCCAAAGATGAATTTCTCTTTCTAAGATATTGTATAATAATCATACATAATCATTCTCTCTCTCTCTCTCTCTCTCTCTCTCTCTCTCTCTCTCTCTCTCTCTCTCTCTCTCTCTCTCTCTCTCTCTCTCTCTCTCTCTCTCTCTCTCTCTCTCTCATAATATAGCCATTCAAAGTCATTGCAACCTTTCTTATGAATCATAAATGTTTGTTATACATTGTTATATTTTCAAGGACTGTTACTCAACGCATGATAAAAATGTTCCCACGTGACCTGCTTTCAATGCAATTCCTTCTGTACGAAATAATGATGGTTAGATTAAATTCTAGGCAAATATATGGTGTGCACTCAGATGATATTATATTCGCTAAGTTTTTTGTGTATAAAGTAACAGATATGAACCATGTGGCTAAATTATTTGTTGGCTGTTACCGGTTTCGTACATTTGCATGACGATACTTGCCATATTGATTCGAGCATTAAGCAATGATATCAGTGACACTTACATAGGCTCGTTGGAGTTTTCATTCAAATCTACCACCTACGTGGTTTTGTTGAAAACACATAACTACTACAAACGTGTTAATAACTGTTTCAAACAGTTGTAAATATTCTAACACATAACTAGCAAAACAACGTTATAGCAGTACCTGAAGAGTGTAATATATAGCATTCATTGAAATGATGGGATATTTTACACAATATACACATTTAAATTGCAGGATTTTCAATTCGTAGTCTACCTGGTGATTGACAAAAAATTCAAAAAGTTATATCGACATATATACGTATGAAATTATTATTATTATTATTATTATTATTATTATTATTATTATTATTATTATTATTATTATTATTATTATTATTATTATTATTATTATTATTATTATTAACATTACACACTGACTAAAGTATTAATTATGTTGTTTTTCAGCCTATAATATGTGTAACAATTATATTTATTTGAGATCGATCACAATGTGAGAACATAACTATGTCTGTAATAAGGAAAGTGCACGAGCAAGACGGAATAAACAAATAGTCCCTACTCCTCCCAGAAAAATTAATACTTCAATTCAATAGCGTAACTCTATTCCTTTCTGCGCCATTGCTTGCTTTCCTCTAAATGTAAACACCTACTTTTATAAAGTATGCTGAAAGAATTAGCGATACATTTTGCATCAGGGATCATGATCAGTAGAGTAAATATGTGATTGTTTATCCTTGTTTATCCATTTTAAAACACAAATCGTTCTTCTGTTGTAAAATAATCACTGAAAATTGTAGTATCATTATTTTTCCTTATTTTACTTTTCAGTATATTCGACTTCATAATTAAGTTTAGGAAAACATAATTTCCAAAATATATTTCAGCGCTGATGGAAACTATGAAGTTACGCTTATGACAAAAGCAACACTACACCAGAACGGTTTGGTTGTTTGGGAACCTCCGGCCATCTACAAAAGTTCGTGCACCATTGATGTGGAGTTTTTTCCTTTTGACATCCAGCGGTGCTCATTGAAGTTTGGTTCCTGGACATACGATGGCAACGAGGTTGATCTTGTACACATTTGCGCCAATAAAAATAGTTCAGACTATGGAAGACATATCGAGATGGGAATAGACTTACGAGACTTCTATCAGAGCAATGAGTGGGATATCCTCAACGCAACGGCTCAAAAGAACATTAAGCGTTATTTGTGCTGTCCGGAGCCCTACCCGGATATAACTTTCAACATTACTATTAGACGCAAGACGCTTTTCCATACCGTAAACCTTATTATTCCCTGCGTTTCTATTTCCTTTCTGTCGGTGCTTGTATTCTACTTGCCCTCTGACAGTGGAGAAAAGATTGCTCTCTGTATATCCATCCTTCTCTCACTAACTGTATTTTTTCTGCTACTTGCAGAAATCATTCCACCGACGTCCATTACGGTGCCTCTGATAGGCAAATATCTGCTTTTTACAATGATTCTTGTAACACTTTCCATCATTGTGACTGTAATTGTTTTAAATGTTCACTTCCGGTCTCCTGCGACTCATACTATGGCACCATGGGTTCGAAGGGTTTTTCTGCATATATTACCTAAGTTACTAATCATGAGACGACCTTCCCAAGAGAGAGACAAAATTCATAAAACCTGGGTTAGGACATGCAACGGAATTGAGGCCCGAGGAGACAACTTTTCAGAGATAAAGTATTTAAGACGATATGACCATGCGAACCTCAGGAGACACACAGAGGAGTTACGCCTTTTAGGAGAGGCAGAGAATTTGCCGACGTTTAGAAGACGTCTGCTTGCACCGGAAATTCAAGGGGCAATCGACGGAGTGATATTTATAGCAGATCATCTCAGAAAGGGGGACTACACCTCATCGGTAAGAATTGCAATAGATGTATGAATAATTGATATTGTCTGTACAAGAAATTTAGTTGTTGATGTGTACACATATACACATACCACCACCACAATCACTACAACCACCACCACCATATGCAGATATGCACATATGCAGATGAACAATGAGCTGAAATGTTGTCATAACTTTTTAAAAATTAGAATTTATTTTATCAATTATGGACGTTTTGCATGATATCAATGCATTAAACAAACCAGACAAATGACATGTAGACTATTCAAGTGTATAAACATATGCAGATATACCATACAGTCTTGCAATTTACTTTTTCTTTATTAAACTATTAATTTCCAAAAATATTGCTTAAGTTCCTCCATAGCGATATATATATATATATATATATATATATATATATATATATATATATATATATATATATATATATATATATATATATATATTACTTGTTAAAATATTAATACTGAACCAGTAACACAATTAATCATTACAATATTTCTTTAACATAACGTCATAGTTTCTCTCCTTTGAATAATATTTACATATCTGAATGGCATTGTGTTGCCTTGAGAAAGTCAAATAATAGACAACTAGACTAAATAGAAAGCATTTGTTTTGCAAGCAGCATAACTCATATGTATATAAACTTTCAGTGCATGTTACCCGTATCTAATACGACATACTTTATTAAATTAATTATGACACGAAAAGAACATTCTCTCAATTGAAGATGGGTGTAATAGAAAAGAGTATTGGTAGAAATACTTTTTTAAACGAATAATCTTTTCTTATTTCATGTTTTGAAGTGCAAATGTACCAAAGTTAAAAAATTACTGAATCTATTATTTGCGAGTCTGATCTATTTCAGATCGTGCAAGATTGGAAATACGTTGCTATGGTGTTAGATCGGCTTTTTCTTTCCATATTCACAACAGCGTGTATAGTGGGAACATTTGGAATCCTTCTGCAAGCTCCGACAATATATGATGATCGCAAACCACTGACACCTGTTCATCCATCGGTTACGTGCTTCTCCTCATAGACATAGTGTACAAACATTATATCATATAAACTGTCATTAGTTCATTTGTGATGAAATGCAAAACTGTAGGTAAAGATGTTGCATTTCTTTCTTTTCATCCAACTTTGTCCTTTTGATCTGGCTACCTTATTTTACCGACAATGAATTGCCATTGTGTGTTCGTTTTCAAATATAATATATAATTTGGTTCTCCACGTAAGCTGTGCAAAGTAAAGAAACCATATCTGATGTTTTTGACATGCTCACTTATGTAGCTAATAT
Organism: Potamilus streckersoni; assembly: GCA_016746295.1. Taxonomy (NCBI): domain Eukaryota; kingdom Metazoa; phylum Mollusca; class Bivalvia; order Unionida; family Unionidae; genus Potamilus; species Potamilus streckersoni. The sequence continues at coordinate 1,766,142 of JAEAOA010001918.1, forward strand.
CTTCACTATGTGCATATTATATGTATCACTTAACTCAATTCGGTTCTACTATTTTTAATTTAACTTTATACAAGTGACAGCTTCAAGGGAGTAGCACTGCATTTATTTATAAATATATTTCATACAATTTCTTTTCACTATCTTTATTCAGTTTTGTTTGAAATACATTCTCCATATAAACAATATGTACACAACTCGATATATATATATATATATATATATATATATATATATATATATATATATATATATATATATATATATATATATATATATATATATATATATATATATATATAGATGCAATAAACTGACGACGAACAGTACGAAACTAGTAACTAACTAGCCTGATCTATTTCTAGTTAGTTACTAGTTTCGTACTGTTCGTCGTCAGTTTATTGCATCTATTTTAATTAATCCCTGACAGACGTGATCCCTTGGTGGATCCAGTACGCTTGAGAGGGTTGTTATTCGCCATATGATTTGTATTCTTTATATATATATATATATATATATATATATATATATATATATATATATATATATATATATATATATATATATATATATATATATATATATATATATATATACACACACACACACACACCATCACACACACACAAACTGATTGCAATTGCTCAGAACACAAAATGGTGTTCCAAAACCAGGATTGAAAAGGAATATTACTTAATACACCGCTTTGGACCAGCGGCTTAAACCAAGAACATTTCAAAAGTACAAGCACATACAAGTAAAATAATTTGTTTACAGTCATCACTTTTTCATTCAATCAATTCATTAAATGTACTCCTTACTCAGTCGCTAGCCAGTAATTGGCAGTTTGCTCTCTCGTTCTTTCTGGCTTTGTTGCTATGGCCATTTTTCAGATGATAAAACGCCAGTAAAATATCTCGAATATAAATTTAAGTTAGACCACTGTACGTAACACAAAATTTGATGACGCTATAGCATCTCACTTTGCCGGTCATTACCAACTAGTTATCTATATCAGTCGAAACATCATTTTCAAATTGTATCTTTTCTCTTTTCGCCTAACGATAATAACTGAACGATAAACGAAAGCGCTCAGGTTAGTTCAAAACTTGTTTAAAACTTTCCCTTGCTAGATTTTTCATTTATCTTAACCATTCCTTAATACACGCTTTACCTTGTTGGGTCCATTTATACAGAAACAAATGTAGGAAAACGGCGCTCGGAAAAAATTCTTCTGCGTTTCGACCAGATGCAATAAAGGAACACGCACTCACAATCAATAAAAGTTGTGGGCAATAAGAAACACACCCTCACAATCATTGACAAGTGTGTACGCAAACTCACAATCATTGACAAGTGTGTACGCAAACTCACAATCATTGACAAGTGTGTACACAAACTCACAATCAGTAAGTATGGACACAAACTCACAATCAATAAGTATGGACACAAACTCACAATTAGAGACAAGTGTAAAACTATGAAGGGAAAAATGTTTCCAATAAGAAAGTAGCAACTGAAATTTAAATATTTCAAGTTGACCTAAAGCAAGAAAATACAATAAGTCAACAACACTCACAATCAATGACAATGATGGACAATAAAGAATACATACTCACATCAATGATGTGTTGACAAAAAAGGAACACGCGCTCAGAAAACAATGACAAAGTGTGGACAATAGAGAATACATATACAATCAATGTCAAGTGTAAAACAATGAGGGAAGTTACGTTTGTCCAATGAGAAAATGGCAGTTAAATTTAAATACATGTTGAAAATTATAATTTCAAATGCTGAATTGTATTACTGATCTCGAATTTTCTATTTGTTGTATTTTATATTTTTTCATTTTATATGTTGAATTTCACAGTAGTGTTTGAATATTCCGTTTTCTATATAGAACTTTTAAATTGCATCTATGAATAACAAAGCGGTGGTTGAAAGTTTAATATTGTGTATGGATTCTAGGTTCAGATATTGACTCAAATTGTTTGCGTTGAAACTACCATCCCATGTGACAAGCTTTGTATATTAACTTAGCTGTGGTAGAATAATTCATTTTCTATCTAAAGTTTTTGAACTGTAACTTTTCACTTACACAGCGGTGATTAGTATTTCAATATTCTATATCGAAAATTAAAAATGTATTCGTTGAATCAAATTGTTTGTGCATAGAATTTCATTTAATATGTTGAGAATTTTATATTGTATCTGTTGAATTACATGCGAGAGTTGAAAGTTCCGTCTTCTATGTGGAGAATTCCATTTTCACCCGATGAATCAAACTATGAGCATTGAAACGGTATGTTATCCGGACATATATTGTTTAAAAATGCTTTATTTTGGGGGTTTGTTCATAAAGGGTTATGTTGTGAAGACAAGTAAATATTACAAGATTTCAGCTCATGTAACTACTACGAACTTCATCAACTATTTCAGCAAAGCCAGTTTCTTCCATTTGATTCCATAATGTTTACACTTTGAACGTGCCATTATTTTTAAAGGTGCTCATTTCCTGTCATTGCAGAATCGATTTTTGTAACCAAAGTATCAAAGAACCATACGTTATTGGGTTTGCGTATAATGTTGTAACATGAGACAAATAATTTTCTGGAATGTTTGTGGCAAAATCTTTTCTTTTTTTTGTGATCTGTGTCGTATACTTCTATCAAGATTAAAATGTGTATACCTCAAAAATATCTAAACCACGAAAAACGAGAGTTCCTCTAAGATATTTCCATCACGAACACGAGAGGACCAGTAAGATATTTCCACCAGGAAAACGAGAGAACCTGTAAGATATTTTCACCAGGAAAACGAGAGGACCTGTAAGATATTTCCTCTAGGAAAACGAGAGGACCTGTAAGATATTTTCACCAGGAAAACGAGAGGACCTGTAAGATATTTCCTCTAGGAAAACGAGAGGACCTGTAAGATATTTCCACAAGGAAAACGAGAGACCCGTAAGATATTTCCATCAGGAAAACGAGAGGACCTGTAAGATATTTCCACAAGGAAAACGAGAGGATTCAAAAGATTTTCTACCAGGAAAACGAGAGAATCTATAAGATATTTCTACCAGGTTTTGGAGCATGTTAATAATCCTCTTTAAAAGGGAATTTTAAACGTATATCTCACAATCAAAAAGGGCATTTTAAACAAAGGCTTTAAACACGTATCTTACAATCCAAGAAGGAACATTGAACGCGTATCTCACACTACAAAACGTATTTGAAATGCGGTTGGCAAAATTACTTTAAACACGTACCTCATAATCAAAAGAACACTTTAAACACATATATCATAATCTAACGAACACTTTAAACGCGTATCTCACAACCAAAATGGTTTCTTGAAACACATACTTCACAATGAGAAACGAACTTGCACCTTTTTTGATCAAGAATTGTAGGCGCATATCTCCCCGGGGTAGGTTTGGCGTTTTAAACGTTTCCAGGGCAGTATTTTAACCATCTCTCAATCCGCCCTATGTCGGGGATGTTCTTGTAGAAACGATAAAATAAAAGACGGACAGAATGTTCTTATATTTTTATGTTTAGTTTGTTATATTTATTATTATTATTATTATTATTATTATTATTATTATTATTATTATTATTATTATTATTATTATTATTATTATTATTATTATTGAAGATGGAACTTTCCAAAGAGAGTGGTCCAGTTGTAAAATTTAAAAATCTATTATTTTATGCGGCGTTTATCTATTGCATAGAATATTCTTGTTCGTGAGAAATGTAACTGAAATGAAATTAATCTGTTGAAAAAACGCATGGCGCAATGAACAAAAAGGGTCTGCCACAGTATAAATGCCAAGTGCTGTATGTCGCAGCGCCGT
>JAEAOA010001918.1:1772500-1785000 GCA_016746295.1 Potamilus streckersoni
TATATATATATATATATATATATATATATATATATATATATATATATATATATATATATATATATATATATCCATAAACATATACATATACACACACATACATAGATATAGAGATATATATATATATATAAAATCGTTATGAATTTCTCGTTTATGACTAATTCAATTGCAATGCTCTGTACATATATAGATTTTGAACCCTCAGAAACACATTAGTGACGAGTTCATCTTATAAATCTGAAAGAAATGGGAATCAAATGCAAATTTTACGAGAGAAACAATGTTTATTTTACACCAGACCCTTTACTACAATAATTAATTCAACTTGCAAAATAAAAGCAATTTTACCATCTGTACCGGGAGAAACGCGCCTCAATTAGAAAACATCATTCGAAAAGCTTTGCAACAGATTTTGTTCCTATTGATTTTTGGGGTATAAGTTTTAAGCATCCAGCCATCTGGTGCATGAAGGATTTCCTTCCGAAACATATTGGATGAAAACAGCAGTTATATAGAAGCCGCAACTGTATAGAGAGTCGGGTTGTATCAGGTTTAAAAGCTTAAATTGCAAATTCTTTCTTTCAAGTTCCGTTGAATTACCAGCAAGAACTAATCTCCAGTATGACAAATTAAACAGATTTTTCCTGCTTAATCTTATAACTGGCAAAAGGTTAATTACATCCTGAAAGAGATTTTTTCAAATGTGGAATATTACAGACTTTTTCCTATAAATTTCGAATGCCACACAAAAACATTTTGTATCATCTGTATTATAAAGATTTTTTTGGTTTATAATAATCAATTTTATCACGATTGGAGGACTGAGCATAAAGTAAATATTTTGTATCAAGCTATCTCCTTTCTAAGAAAATAATTTACAAAAATGATCTTTATCAATTCACTCGTATGAATATTGTACACTTAGCATTCGGCTGGTATGAATATTGTATTCATACCAATTCACTGGTATGAATATTGTACACCTACTAATTGACTTATATGAATATGGTATAATTACTAATTGACTGGTATGATTATTGGATAATTTGCATTTGATTGGTATATATATATATATATATATATATATATATATATATATATATATATATATATATATATATATATATATATATATATATATATATGTAAAAATTGATGTATTAATTTATAATTAATTGATGTATTAATTTATAATTACAGAAGAAAATATAATAATACTGGGATACAAGATCGCTTGCTATCATATTTTGAAGGTGTAGTTGTTGATTCCTGACTGGATGGATTGTGTGCATGGGAAACTTAATGTACACAAGTAGCAAATTGCATTTTGGGATTAATACATAATGTTAAGATTATAAATAAGATATAGGAAAAATAAATAGAAGAAATTAATTAATAGACTATGTTCTTTGATATTGTACAATTTTGGATTGAAATATTTATATATTGAGAGAGAGAGAGAGAGAGAGAGAGAGAGAGAGAGAGAGAGAGAGAGAGAGAGAGAGAGAGAGAGAGAGAGAGAGAGAGAGAGAGAGAGAAAGAGAGAGAGAGAGAGAGAGAGAGAGAGAGAGAGAGAGAGAGAGTGAGAGAGAGAGAGAGTACATACAGTGTACATTGCAAAATGATTTAATGAATTTAGTGAACCGAATAAATATATGTTGAAGTAAACATTGTCATCTGAAGTATTGAAGCATTTGGATTAGCCTCTTCTATTATCATGATAAAGCACATAATGCGTGACAAATCTTTGAGGGATAATTTATATTTAGTTAATACTGGCGTGCCACTCCTTAATCTACGAGACCGAAATATATGTAAAATGATATTTAGCATACCTGCCACATGGAATTATATAAACGTTTGGTACTCAAGTGACTTATTGTGTCCAAATAGTAGTAATACAATCGCTCATACATACATTCTATTTTCAGAATTAATCAAATGAATTTTAATTCAGGTATAGAATTTATATCGCGAGATCTCGAAAATTGTGTCTACCTAGGACTCTGGTAAATCTGAGCCCGCATCATATCGAGTTTTCTTATAGTATATGACATTCACATTCACCATCTTACATATATCTTTACTTGACCGATCTTGTAGGATATGTGGTTAGCATCCACTTCGGATGAGGGAGATCAAGGTTCGAAAAAAAGGCCGAGTCATACCAAAGACTTCTAAAACTGGTACTAGCAGCTGCCTTGCTTGGCGCTCAGAATTAACAGGTTAGTATTAAGTCTGGTCAATCTGGTGTCAGTGTAGTGTGATTGGGAGACACATGATGCTGTATGTCTGCGACATGATGATACAGTTAAACTGCCATACCGCAGCAGTCGCAGCAATATGACTCAAAAATGTTGAAAGCAACGTTTAAAATTACAACCATACACACACAACATTTTCACTTTTATGTATATTTGCACTTATATACATATTTGCATGAATATGTAAATTCCGTATAAATGAACGTGTTTATAGTATGTGCGATAAATATTGAAAAAACGAAATTTGTACATTGAATAATTTTTTTGAACTGCATACCAATCTGACCATATGAGTTTCAAATTTATATATATGTATGTGTGTGTATGTATATATTTTACGTTAATAAAATATAACCTATAATTTATTTATCTATCTATCTATCTATCTATCTATCTATCTATCTATCTATCTATCTATCTATCTATCTATCTATCTATCTATCTATCTATCTATCTATCTATCTATCTATCTATCTATCTATCTATCTATCTTCAAATATGACTATGTGGTGAAAGGAGAGTATGCCTAGATAGAGTACGTCCAACAAGAAAAAAACTAAATAAAAGACAGCAAAACTACAACTTAAGTAAAATGTGATGGGATTTTCGGTGCACGTCATAAAACGGACAGACATCGATAAATAGATCAAATATTTAAATATTATTGAACTGAATGTACGCTACTTACGGACAGACAAATATATAAGATGTAAAATACTATGGGACTCTATGTTTACTTCAGGACAGACTTGGTACAAAAATTCAATGTTACATGACTAAACATTTGCTGTTGTTATAGGGTTTAACGCCATTTTTCAGCAAAAGATAGGTTATACATGGCGGCAAGTATACATATTGAAGAAAGAACCCAGGAAAACCCTGGAAACAGGCACCAACCCACGAGAAGCTACTAGCAAGCTTTCTCATATACCCATATTGCCCGAATCCGAGACTCTGACCCACACAGACAGAGAGGTGATGGTAGTAATCCGTAACGGCGAGCACTTTAGACCACTTGGTCATTCAAAAATCAAATTGCAAGTAAATTAAAAGGATAACTTTTAACTCCACGCATTTTGCAAGCAAATAGAGAGACATTAAACATTTTAAAATTTATAGCAAGTATTTATTCACTCTGTTTATATCTATACAAACATTGTGTGTGTGTGTGTGTGTGTGTTTGACTTCTCACTTTGACACAGAGGAGATTGGCTTCTGCAACTGTTTGTAAATTGCTATTAAATCATGCTAGCTCTACCCTTATTTGTCCATAAGTGTACAATGCATAAGTATATATAATCAATAAGTGTGAATGCGAAATCGTTTTTAAAAGTATTATTCAACTTGTGGATGATGATAATAATACACTTCTTTAAATCAGCATCATCATTCATATTTGCCATGGACATCATCAATGTTATTTTCATCGATGTCTAAATTTAAAAAGAAATCACATACCTTATCTACTTGTTAGACTGTTATTTGCTACAAGGAATAAAACTACTCTGCTATATAAAATAATACCTAACTTACATACTCTACTTGGTATTCTTTGAAAATTCCCTAATAAATACATTTATAAATTTCTAATACATACAGGTATAAATTTCTAATACATATATAAATTTCTAATACATACATGTATAAATTTCGAATACAAACATGCATAAATTTCTAATACACACATGTCTAAATTTTGAACACTCGTGTATAAACTTCTAAGGCATACTGTATGAACTATTTCTAAAACAGGTATAAATTTAAATAAATACGAGTATACATTACTAATACACACATGTATAAATTTCTGATGCATACATGTATAAATTAATTATACATACATGTATAAATGTATTATACAAACAAACTTTTAATACATAGAATAACACGCATTTAAAAGGACGGACGGATCGATGAAAATAGCCATGCGTCATGTCTTTGATTTCAGCATACATACAATGCTCATATTGGGTGAAATGGGCATGAATTTTGATACTCATCGTGCATGCATATTGAACGCCTACCAGCGTTATCAAAACTTCATATTTTTATTTAGTTTGGCCCCGTTATAAATCAATAAAGACGTTTCAAGTTTTATTTTGCATAAATGTGTCATGAATAAGTCTTATTGATATCACGTGATTCATTTTTGGTTTTGAGTGGTTCTTCAGAAATGATGAATGACTGTGATATAACAACACATGTCAATTGAAAACAAATAAATAACCTCATAAAGACCATTCATACATTTCACATTGCGTTTTTTTTATAGAGATATAGTCATGGTATACAAGATCGGTGTAATTTATAATGTACACTAGATATAATTTGTTCAGTCTGACACATTCGGTGTACTTAATTGGTAAATGCGTGAGATGAAACCTGTTCTGTTATTTGTCTAATTCCGTGAAATTGAAGAATCACACGAATTTTGCCCCTGGGGATTTCAGAAAGAATGTACTAAAATCCTAGAATGGTTTGCATCCCTGCATGTGAACAGAATTATTTTTCTAGCAGACAATGTATATAGATTCAATGGAATATGTATCGGATTAATACAAATTTAGGCAACAATAATCCGTACAATCTTGTAAACAGACAGTATGGTGCTCTACATAATTACGAATCAGAAGTAAAAATTTTGGCTGATTGTTTCAGATCAACATGGACTAATTTACATATTCCACAATAGTTTAAACTGCGTGGCGTTTTCCATTATCGTTCCGTTCTTTTCTGAGTGCTAGCCGAGTTTTATATACTTCTGTGAAAATATGTAATAGTAAATATGGTACATATTGGTTAAAATATATGGTACATATTGGCTACCAGTAAAATATCTGGACGAAAACATATAAAATGGTGTTTTTATCGCAAGCTTTCCTAGTTGTAATGACATACGCATTTTCACTTAAAATTATCAATCGTAATAATATTGATTTCATTCCCATATTGTACAAGCCTAAACATTAAACAATAATTACATTAATGGATTGTCCTTTTGATTTTATACTCCACACATCTTACAAATCTTTAGAAGAATCAATTTTGGCCTAGCGTATTTCAACAGTTCCGAAAAAAACTAATATTATAGTGTTTATTTGTTTGCCACAGCAAAGCAACAAAACAAACATTTAAAGGTATCAGTCATAAGAAAGGGTAAAACAACTCATAAAAAAGTGATATTGTTACCATTGTCAATCCAGAAAGACATTTTGATGTAAACTCTGAAACATCAAGCTCATCTATAAACAATACAGAAAAAAACACTCAACGGCCGGAAAAAAACAAAGGAAATGCACAACTAAGAAAACTTAGAGAGCGGGACATTTTGAAAACATTTGTTTTGCATCTTTGAAGTACAGTTTCGAAACTTCGTGATGTCTTCTTAAAACGTAGTCGTCGTTAATGACACATTGGCAAAAATGTTTCTACAAAGTGTCAATGATACATCCGTCCAGCTGTCTGTCTTTTTTATCGTTTCCACAAACTAACTTTATTTTTCTACCATCTGCCTTTTGCCAAAGTTGTGCATGGCATGCATGTAGCATTATGAACAACCTATTATTATGAGGTCAAAAGGTCAAAGGTCAATGACAATGTAATTGAAATAAGTACATTTATTTCCGCGTAACATCATTCTGTGCAGATAGATTCTGCTCATGTTTGGGTCAAAAATTCAAACATCTGGGTCACTCAGACTAAAAAAAGGCTAATGCCGCACAACAGCAACAATTCTACATCCCAGCCTAAACTTTGTGAATGGTTTACATTTGACTTAATAAAGAAGAATACTGATTTCGGGGTTAAGAAGTCACAGTTTGAGGTCTCTATGGTAGGATAATGAAAAACGGTTTTCAAATTAAACACTTCAGTTATCAATAATTTACTTTCCATATTGTGGATGGATTCCACTTTTGATAAGAAAGAGGCCTAATGAACTGTTTTTATTTCTAAGGTTCATTGGTCAAGGTCACTGACACTGAAAGTTGAACAGTATCATTTTTTTGCACAAAACCTCAACTTTAGAATACTATTGCAACTCTATAGTCTTAAAATGAGTAATAGAAAAGTGCGATAGCCAACAAATTTTGGTACAATACAATACAAAATTAATTTCCTTTAGAACACAGAGTTAATATGTAAACACAAATTGTACGGTAGTGTGTATTAAATTCCAAACAGTCGTAGAATTTCGAACGCAAATCCTAATGTATACTTTACCTCAGATCAATATTACAATTGCCTATAAAATAATTACGGTCTAATAAAAAATTCATTATGGAAGGTTCACAATATTTACAAGATAAAATATTATCTATAATTAGATGTATATTGCTAAAATTATGATATGAAATGTAGTAAGCAAAAGATAAACCAGACGAGTCATGGGGAATTTACAATATTCTGGACTCAGATTGAGATCACCAAGTTTACAAAACCAAAATCAATGATTCAGGTCAGGTAGAAAATGAATTTGATTTTAGACAAAGCCAAGTAAAATTATCCATTGTATATAATGAAACAAACCCACTTAAAAAAATGAAAATTAAATATACATAAAAATACTTACCGTGACCAACTGGGCATGCATGAGATAAGGGTGTTATCTGTTGATGTTGGGGGTCAAATATCAAAGATCATGATCTACGTAATTCAGAAATTAGATTTTGCACAATTAGTGCTTTTCAGAAGTACGTTCTTACATCAAACGGTTCTGAATTATGATAAGAATTAAATTTTACATATTTTGGGAGTTTTAAGGTCCAAGGGTGAAATTCTAATAAGGCTTATAGGAAACTAATGGCTTATCCACAAAAACTCCAGTTTATGCATTAATCTTGACTTAAGGTCAAGGTCATTAAGACCAGTTGATTCATATTTTTACACATACGACTATTAAATAAGTACCAAATACACAACTATTCAAGAAACACGTGTTTGGTAATTATTTTGAGACATGTGACCAATTTTAATACTTTTCTTTAGAGAAAAACACGTGACTTAACATCCTAGCATCGATTTTCCAATACAGAAAAAGATAATTTTTTTTATGAATGTGACTTCATTTCAACGCATATTAAACGATGTTGATAAGGCACAAATCAACAATACCACCATTTTGAATAAAATGTCACTCTTGACTTTCAATTTTGCTTTATTCTATTGACAGCATAGATACATGAGTACGCGATTTCAAGACGCGTATACATTTTGGTCTGCTTATAGCATATTCTTAAGGAGTTCACTATTATGGAGAGTGCTGATCAAAAGAAGCCATAATAAAATTCGATGCGACTGTTGCCAGAAGCAGGATGGTTACCATCGTGTAAAAAAACAGTTAAATCGACTACTAACCTCTTCTTGGTTCATTCTCAGGCCACATACATACATACACACATACACACACACACACATACATACATACATACATACATACATACATACATACATACATACATACATACATACATACATACATACATACATACATACATACATACATGCATGCATGCATGCATGCATGCACGCACGCACGCACGCACGCACGCACGCACGCACGCACGCACGCACGCACCCGTCCATGCACGCACGCACGCACGCACACACACACACACACACACATACATACATACATACATACATACATACATACATACATACATACATACATACATACATACATACATACATACATACATACATACATACATACATACATACATACATACATACATACATACATACATACATGTTGGTCCAGGTCGTCAGCGTCCGCGAAGTGTCTATTCAACAAAAAAAAATAATCACATAAAGGAAAATAAATGCCCTAGGTATAGCGGTACTTTTATATTTCATCAGTAAATACTTTCTGTCTATCATGAAAAAATATTGCATATAAACTATGATTTCAATCAGGCGTCAAAAGTTCTTTAAAACCTCCCAAAATTAAAACAAAATATACAAACCCCAATCAAAACAATGTACGTATTGTTTATTCAAAGTGAACACATACGAAATGAAGTTTTTCGATTGGTATTCAGCTCTGTAAACAAACAATATATGCACTTAAACGGTATCAGTATATATCAGTACAACGCAACAAAAATGCTACGCATAGTTAAAGATTAAAACTGTTATTAACCGAAAATAAAGTCGCTTAAAGCAATCAAGAATGGTTAATGTAATCCTTTCGCGTGATCGAAACACCACGAAAATTGCAACGGATCAATCAGGATTCCGATTTGACTCAGGAAATATCAAGAAAGATTAATTGCCAGTGTTGTCACTTGTGAAAAATCCTATACTACTAATTAAGGAAGTAACGACATGCAATATATTTCTATCCCGGCTTGCATCTCTCTCTCTCTCTCTCTCTCTCTCTCTCTCTCTCTCTCTCTCTCTCTCTCTCTCTCTCTCGCTCTCTCTCTCTCTCTCTCTCTCTCTCTCTCTCTCTCTCTCTCTCTCTCTCTCTCTCTCTCTCTCTCTCTCTCTCTCTCTCTCTCTCTCTCTCTCTCTCTCTATTAAGTTAAATGATGGGGAGGGATGTTCCAAAATTTAAAATTCATGCGTGTACGTTTTACGTTCTCTCTCTCTCTCTCTCTCTCTCTCTCTCTCTCTCTCTCTCTCTCTCTCTCTCTCTCTCTCTCTCTCTCTCTCTCTCTCTCTCTCTCTCTCTCTCTCTCTCTCTCTCTCTCTCTCTCTCTCTCTTTCTCTCTCTCTCTGAAACCACAACTATAATTGTTCTTGCAGATATCAAAGACCTTGTTTGGAAAGCTGGTATATGAATCACAAAATAGGAGAAATGGAACTTCAGCAAATGAAACAAGTCACAAACTATCTTCACCAAAAGTGGGATAAATGTCCATTTGAAACCAAAAACAATCTTCGAAAAACTGTGCATGGAACGAAAATAAAAGACGTTTATAACAGTTGCTATGTACTTGTGTTTTATTTTTTGGAAGAATGTTATTTACCTCTGAAAGTTATCTCATAAAAATTTGACTAATATAAAGAATAATTTCTAGTCATAGTAGGTACTCAAGTTGAGGAGTTCTTTCAATATGTGGTGTTACGTGTTTAGTCTCGTACAAAAGTAACAAGAAAGCGGTGAAGCCAACAAGGATGTAAACTTTAACAAATTAATTTGTTTTTCTAGAAAATCAAGATAAACATGAGAAAAAAAACTTACGGTTTATAAATCAAATCCACAATTAGTCCAAGAATTTAAAAATATGTCCTATCAATAAAAAGTTACAAATTAATCACATAACCTTCAAAGTGTTTCCGTTTCAACAGTTCATTGTCGAATCACAAAGAATAATATTCCAGTTTTTGAATTCCGAATAATTTCAATAAGTGTCTTTGTCTAAGAATTCTGATGAGCACTAGCATTTTTCAAAAAAAGAATTATTAATTAAAAAAATAAAAATTTTACTCAATTTTGTCACAACAAGACACACATAAGTGTCTTAGATTTAAGCACAACTCGATAATTCTTCTCAAGAAAACGATTATACAATAAATTAAGACGCACAACGGATTCCCCGATATGGGTAACGTGATCACCTTTAACAGAACAACGTAGAAACATTGCATGTCTAAACCACGTACTCTAGTATGACCATAGCTAAAATCAATGGTTTCTACTCTAGAAATGATTAATAGAAAAAGTTTACTTCAAACATCACACTGGTTCTGAATCTAGTTCATCAAATAATTCAATATTTCAACTACTGGTTGTTTATCAGGTTAAACAGAACTTAATTGAGTTTCTAAAAATCAAAACCAATCCAGTAGACAAAATTATCATCACAATAATATGTAATGGAATAAAAAAAATTTAAACTGACAAACCCATAATTAAATTACATATGCATAACAGTGGCCATATTTTTTTAAAGAAAAAGAATGTCAATTTCTTCGTTTATTTATAACAAATTCGTATGTTTTCAGAGTGAAATTGACATATTCCTTCAGATGCGCTGGCATAAGATCAAAATTTTCCACCCGAGTGTCAGAATTTGGTGAAATATACGGTGCTTTGGCCGATGTCACACGCAAAATTTATCTCCGGTGTGGAATTTGCCTATCCTACAATTTAGCATAAAGAATAATCCTTTTCCTCATTTGTCTGAAGGAAAAGGGGGATCGAAGTCAAACTGGGGGATTGTCATTACTGAGGTAACTTTCAAATAACAAAACCTTATCCAAAATTTCTCTTATCATATGCTACTGCGTTAATAGTTAGATTTATACGGAAATATTAATCATCAATTTTAAATAATGGTAAATATATTTGAACTTTCAAAGTACGGTTGTTGAAATTGCAATGGTAATGGAAATACACAGTCTAAATTGTGTAACCCAGACAGCGTGCTCAGTGCTACAAATGTGAACAGGTACAAGAATCCACCATAATCCATAAGTTTAATTAGGTCAGACAAAACTAGTGAAATAGTCCTCGATTTATCTTTTGTCTACAATTTATTCTCTCATCAGATATAATAATTATAAGAATTTTAACAAATACCTGACACGACTAAAGATGTCGTAAATGTAGCTACGTCGATCAGTGTTAATATGTATGTTTCCACGACTCTTAAATTTTTAATCACTTTATTGTACACATGCTGCAATTCATGTTTATCTTGGTTATTGCGTATGAATATTCCAATGATGTCCTCAGTATAAGGTCTAAATAGTCCACGTGTCAGGATAAAGTCTGTTTGTGAATTGGATTTTTATGGTAGCTTAAATTGTTTTTCATTCATAACGCTACGACGTCTGCAATATGGCAGTGTATTGTGGTGCCTAGCACTGGGGCATCATTTCACACCCAGTCAAATTATCCTGACACCATACAAACCAGTCCTAACTACCATCTTAAAGCCGAGCGCCTAGCAAGGCAGCTGTTAACAACATTTTTGTAAGATTTTGATATGATTCGTCCTGGGTTCGAGCCTGTGACGTACGGCATCCAAGTAGGATACTCTAACCACTAGGCCACCGGAGCGGTCCGTCTCAGGATAAAGGTCATGGGTGATAAAGGATATAGCTTTCCTGGTGTTCCACACTGGAAAATAGATCATACACTTATAGAAATGTAACTAAACTGCATCTGCATTGAGGGAGCCAACAGAAGTAGATTGTCTATTAATTAACAAAACTCCTTGTAATCATTAACACACATATAATACTTTGGGGTGGGGTGGGGTGGGATGAGGATTTGTTTTTGTTTTGCTTTGTTTTGTTTAAATAAATAGAGCCTCAAATAATGTAGACGGCCTTCTAGCAAAACTATTATCGCTCTGGATTACAGTGATCTTCAAAAGATAGTGTCATATCTTTAAAATGAAAATAGTACGATGTGGTATTCGTGCATCCTTTTCACCTTTTTCTACTGTCGCTTTTCTGTTGCTTTTTGTGACTACATTTTTATATGATTCATTGGTAAAGAATCATCGTATTCACTCACTTACACCCACACACACACACACACATTCACGCACACATTAAGCTGGCTATATAAATAAATGCTAATGTAAATGAAATTTGTTCATCTCAACGTTTTGTTTAGTATTTATTGCAAAGTTTGGTTCAATTTGCCCAATTTATCCAAACTATTAAAATTCCTCTATTTTAATACGTACTGCCTCCCACACTTCCCTCTCCGTTTTACTACTCATTTAGTACAAGGTTACACATGTAACCCTCATTAAGTTTATTTTTCTGACAGGCAAGACAAATATGTAAGAAATTAAAACTAAATCTTACCTTCTCACAGTGCATACCATACGGAAACATGATCTGTTTTATTATTTATTTTGCTAATGCGGACTTGCTTCCATGAGCACAATACCTGAAGGGAATGTTTGTATATAGGTGCAGCTTTGTACAATTGTTTAAAACGGTAATGATTTAGAAACAAACTTTGAATAACTTTTCGTTTTGATACTACCAATGTTCAAGTCATTAAGACCAACAAGTTGAGACGACTGTTTTCATTTAGTAGGAAATATATCTTACACTAGCTAATAATGAAACAAAATATGCAACCAAATATCTGGATTTTACCTTTCCACATATTGTTATTTAACAAAGATCTGGATTTTACCTTTCCACATATTTGTTATTTAACAAAGATCTGGATTTTATCTTTCCACATATTTGTTATTTAACACAGATTTGGATTTCAATTTTCCACATATTTGTTATTTAACAAAGATCTGGATTTTA
>JAEAOA010001918.1:1790000-1792500 GCA_016746295.1 Potamilus streckersoni
TATGTATGTATTGTGCTCTAAACAATTAAAATATCGTACGCATCGCGCTCGAACCAAAATAAAATGGCGCTCTAACCAGTTGAAATTAGATACGTATGATGATTGATCTTTATGTCATGCAAGTTGATACATTCATTAAACAGATCCTTGTAAATTGTAGCATATACAATACAGTTATATAAGATGCAAAATCACAAGTAAGTTACATAGGATGAATATTAAAGCAAAAGGAATACGCATGCGTAAAAGAAAAAATATCAACGAGCCACTTTTCTTAAGACTTGATTATATTTTTAAAACATAATTAATAAAATAACAGATTAAGACGACGACAACGCAGTTTCCGTTTTTGATAGCATTTATATTGTATGGCTGTCTAACAAGATGGAAATCAGTACTGGCTAGAGCCTTTTCG
Organism: Potamilus streckersoni; assembly: GCA_016746295.1. Lineage (NCBI taxonomy): Eukaryota > Metazoa > Mollusca > Bivalvia > Unionida > Unionidae > Potamilus > Potamilus streckersoni. The sequence goes on from JAEAOA010001918.1 coordinate 1,790,416, forward strand.
CATATGATTTGAAAATCTCTTAGGAAAATATTACATCATACAACTGCATATACTTGTATCTTATCTGCACATACCTGTATTTTATCTGCATATACATGTGTATAATTTACCAAAATAAATTCACGTATACGACATACATTATCATAGCGTTCCTTACAAGTGAGATTATGTATTCTTGGTTTAAAAAGCAATAATTTGCAGCAGCCATCGTGAAAAGTAGATACAATCAAATAACATGAATAAGCAACAATCGTAAGCTTATTGCCTTTGATCTCTTCATTAAAATGAATATTATTTTTACTTTAATAATGCAGCACACATAAGGCATGTAATTGCAAATATTCACAAATGATAACTAGGAAATGAAAGAAACTACTACATACGTTAATTGTAAGAATACCAAACAGTTACTTATTACCATTAATAGCAAGTCTTGTATAGATAATTCTATAATGATTTACAATGTTTTGGCACAATTTGCCGTTCATACTTCAGTGTGTTTAAGAATTCCTTGCCATTTTCAGACGCTTTTGCGCAATATCATTCCAGATATTTTTGAGATTAAATTTTTTATGAAATACCACTAGATGTTCGAATTGATCAATGCAACGGGAAATAGTTTTGTTCATATATAAAAGACAAGTTTTCTGCACTGACCTGTCCTTATTTCTTTATATCCTTCAATGAATATTTGTAATTTTCTGCATTTCTATTTTATTTTGAATGACAGTGAATGATGCATTAAATTGATTTTTTAAGACTGGCATATTTTGACATTAATTCCGCAACTACGAGAGAAATTTGTGTGCAATATATCTTTTAAACCGCCAACAGCGCAGACACAGATCTTCCGTCGCATTATGCCCAGTCAGTTATGGTCTGCACTATTTTGATGTATTCTGTCGTTATATACATGATTTTCTGTGGACTGCTTATGTCCCATCTAACGGCGCACTTGGCTACGGTAGATATGGCTATACACTTCTCACAGTTAGCTGCGCGTTATACACTGGCAAATTCGATACTTGTTGGACTAGTTCAGTTTTCCTTAATATGAATAAGTTCCGCATGATCAATAGAAAGTAAGGGCAATAAATATTAGCAGGAACACAATCTGACCCATAATCCGTACAGCATGATTTTTACTGAAGCTTCTTCAAGGAATGCCGATGTATTCAATAACATAAAAAAATGTATCCCATAGATTGTGTGCTCGTGTGCCTTGAATTCGAATCTAGTGAAAATAACTGAGTTGTTTTCTTATTGGCAAGGCCCAGACAACATTCTCTGTAACTGTTCTGTGATATAGTAAACCGTGCGATACCTGTTGAATCAAAAGTAAGATGCACGATATAGAAATTAAATCTTTCTGTTATTGCTTTTGGGAAAGCAAATAACTAGTTATTGATCGTATTTGACAGTATTATGTCATTTATACAGCCTTTTGAAAAGGTCATTTCAAGCAGAAAGACTTTAGTAGTTATCGTTTGTTATAAATAAGAAGACAATTAAAGTTCTGGTAATTTAGGAATATCTTTTAAATACTAAAAAAATATATGTATTTTTAAACTATTTAACCAGCATTCAAAACACAAAAGGACGTGAGAAGGAGAGTTCATTAAAGAATAACAGACGTAACAATTCCTACAAAAGCGGAACATAAGTTGGTGTTCTGTTTACCAAGTTGCAATTTATAAAACATAATTGTACACGGTTAACGATAATCTCATTTGCTTTGATGTTACAAGTTACAATAATTAGAAATATATGGTACCCTGCCGTGTCATTGTGAACGCTAATAAAGTTCATATTTTAACAACAGCACATAGGGAGACACTAAGGACATGATTTAAGTTCTTTATTGACCATACATTGTACTTTACTAGCTTAACTCACGAATGAGTACAGCGTGTTTAGTTTGCGGAGTCTATTTACCTGATGTTTTACCAATCCCTTCCGTCAAAGATGGAATGATATTTTCCATTGACTTCAATGAAGCCAGCTAGATGTGGAAACGTGTAGTAGCTATACTCTGTACAAATCTGAAACGTTCGACTGGATTTTAAGCTGTACACACAGCGGCAG